>CAUOFW020004946.1:37458-112496 GCA_963454935.2 Ilex paraguariensis
AAAAAGAATAGCATTTTTTAAGAAATTGAATGCACTCTTAGAAGAAGAGAGCATTAACATAGTACGTAAAAAAAAAGTCGACGAATTAATCAAATTTCAAATTCTTTAGAACTAAGGAGCAAAAATTAGTAATATCATCCATTTTTCAATGGTTGTGCGGTTACAACGGCGACTAGGCAGTTAATTTCATAAAATATGTATAATTAACAGCAATTCCAACAAAATAACCCTAACATTCTATTGTAAAATCCTAAAAATACAATGTTATTTAAAAAAACACCCATTCGAATCAATGTAACCCTAACATTCAATTTTAAAGCTCCAACGGTCAATTGCAAACCCATATTCCAACTCCACAAAAATTAATCATCAAAACTCCATATAATAAAATTAACATAAAATTTGAAAATAATGAAGTCAACATCACAAACTTGGATGTACGTACACCTTTAATAGATATGGTACAACTTTAAAGGTAGGATTACAACTCTTTTGGACGAGGGTACACCTTTAATGGATAGGGGTACAACTCTATTGGAAATGGTACAACGGTTACAACTTTTTTGGATGTGTGTACAACTCTTTTGGATGTGGTACAACTCGTGGTACAATTTTAATGGATGGTTACTACTTTTCTTGGGTTATACCTTTTGTAGATTTGGTTTCAAACTTTTTGGTGGATAACAACTTTCATGGTATGATTACAACTTTTTGGGGGTGGGGGTACAACTTTAATGATGAGATACAACTTTTCTGGGATTCTACCTTTTATGGTAAGACAACAACTATTTTGGATGTTTTACAAGTTTAATGTTNAACTTTAATGATGAGATACAACTTTTCTGGGATTCTACCTTTTATGGTAAGACAACAACTATTTTGGATGTTGTACAAGTTTAATGGTGGGTTAATCCTTTTTTCGAGTTATAACTTTCATGGATTTGATTTCAATTTTTTTGGTATGTTACAATTTTGTGGGGTAGATTACAATAATTTTTAGGGTTACAAGTTTTGGGATGAAATACAACTTTTTGGTCTAGTTATCCCTTTTTGGTAACAACTTTTATGGCTCACTATATACGGGTGAAACCGGTTTTAAAGAGCCACATGTAAAACACATAGGCCAACTTACTTTTCGGTATGGTACCAAAAAGCAAGTTGGCGGTAGAGTAGTGTTCTCCTAATCGGGTTGAAGCTATTGGAATCCCTCTGGGTGGCCTTAGAAATTCAAAGTTTCTNCCTAATCGGGTCGAAGCTATTGGAATCCCTCTGGGTGGCCTTAGAAATTCAAAGTTTGTGGTCATGATATAAGACTAATAGTACATGATCCAACACACAGTTCCATCGTATTCTTCTTTTAGGTTAATAGTACTTTTGATTCATAAAATATATATTTTTTGTTTGTTCACAGCTCACTACATAATCCAAATCAATCAAAAAACCAAAATTCACAATTTGCAATCATACATAAATTCAAACAAAACATATAACCATCAACATCATATATAATAATAATCACATCAAGCCACTAATCATATCTCCAAAAAGATGTATGTTAAAAGCAAAGAAATTTTCAAAACTCTCTGTAGCACCCAAAATATTGTCTAAAGTCTAAACCCAATTACACGCATAAACTTCTTTCATATGCCAAGAACAAATGTTAAATCAAGTACCTTAAAGAGAAAACACAAAATTCCTCGTAGTTAACATAGTAGCTTCACTCTCTACCCAATTTTTGGTATCCAATTTGGCGTGGCTACAAAATTGAACAATGCCAAATAATTAAACAATCCCAAAAAAAGTAATAAAAACAAAATAACTCCAAACTAAAATCCAATTGAATTGGTATAAACCTCAAATTCATTGCGAGTTTGAAGAAAACGAAGCAATGTAACATCAAATAAGAACTCAAATCAAAATATATTTATTTTAATCTCCTCCACCTCAATGATCAAGCATATGCCTTTTATCCCAATTATTTTCATGAATACAACTTTCATTGCAAATATTGCCGTGAAATTATCACTATTCATCACGTCTAGCAAAGTAAACACAAAAATAATAGCATTTTAAAAGAAATTGAATGCACTCTTAGAAGAAGAGAGCATTAACATAGTACATAAAAAAAAAAAAAAAAATGAGTCGACAAATTAATCAAATTTCAAATTCTTTAGAACTAAGGAGCAAAAGTTAGTAATATCATCCATTTTTCAATGGTTGTGCGGTTAGGCTACGCAGTTAATTTCATAAATTATGTATAATTTAGACCAATTCCAACAAAGTACCCAATATGAGAAAATTCATAGAAAAGTTACAAAATACCCAAACATATCAAACCAATACAAAACACCTAAAAATATCAAACTAATACAAAACACCAAAAATAGGTGGCTGGGTGAGTGTGATTTATGTGTGGGTGTGTATCTATATGTGCAATGTATCTGTGTGTGTGGGTTTCTGTATGTGCGATATGTGTGTGCTAGTGTGTGTGATTGACTGTCNCTAAAAATATCAAACTAATACAAAACACCAAAAATAGGTGGGTGGGTGAGTGCGATGTATATGTGGGTGTGTATCTATATGTGCAATGTATCTGTGTGTGTGTGGGTTTCTGTATGTGCGATATGTGTGTGCTAGTGTGTGTGATTGACTGTCTAAAACTCGTGAGATAGAGAGACGTAGAGGGTGTGGGATCTGTGTGTGTGTCTTCAGTTTCAATGGGATTTTCAGGGTTTTTGGTCTAGTTTTATGGGGGGTTTTGGTGGAGTTTCAGTGGGAGAACAGATAAAAAGCGAGAGAGAAAGAGAGATGGGAGCCAATTAGAGAAATCATACCTGNTCTAAAACTCGTGAGATAGAGAGACGTAGAGGGTGTGGGATCTGTGTGTGTGTCTTTAGTTTCAATGGGATTTTTAGGGTTTTTGGTCTAGTTTTATGGGGGGTTTTGGTGGAGTTTCAGTGGGAGCACAGATAAAAAGCGAGAGAGAAAGAGAGATGGGAGCCAATTAGAGAAATCATACCTGGAGTTGCGGTGGTGGCGATGTGGCGGTGGTGATGACGCTTTGGAGTCTTGAGGGAAAGACAGAGAATGAGAGTGAATGAGATAGGGGAGGGGGAGGGGAAGGGGAGAGAAGTACTTGAGCGTCTATGGGTTGGGTAACGTGTAGGAGAAGCTCAGCAAAAAATAATAAAAAGAAAATACTTTGGAAAAAAAAATTAATAGACGAGCATCTGTTCTTTTTTTTTTTTTTAATTTGAAAAATTAGTACATTTCTGCAATATTTCCTAGTTTTATACTCCTTATACTCCTTTGGTATGAATGATGGAAAATAAGAGAAATAAAAAATATGAGAGATATACTTTTTATTAGGCCCACTATTTTATTTTTTTATTTCCTTTACACAAAAAAGTATTTTATTGCATAAGTATAATCGAATTAGATTAATGTGTGATATTATTAACCCTCCAATGTAGAAAAGGTGCCAGAATTAAGTCCATTAAATCGAAAAGATAGAATATATTGAATCGCCAACCTCTAAAACACAAATTTGTCAAAAAAAAATTACAATGCAAAAACCTAAGAGTTGACATGATCTCATTGTGATCNAAAAGATAGAATATATTGAATCGCCAACCTCTAAAACACAAATTTGTCAAAAAAAACTTACAATGCAAAAACCTAAGAGTTCACATGATCTCATTGTGAACNTAGAATATATTGAATCGCCAACCTCTAAAACACAAATTTGTCAAAAAAAAATTACAATGCAAAAACCTAAGAGTTGACATGATCTCATTGTGATCTCATATTTTTTGGGAATGAAGAATGTAGGAGTTAAATGTCATCCTTTTGAATCACCAAATATTACTTTTCACATTAGTGCATAACAAATAATCCCATTACTTTTCTAAAAATGGGATTATTTATAATACCGCTTGATGTTTATGAAACCAAGCACTCCAAGGCTGGACCATAAAATTTTAATGTCAATTCAGGTAAATTGTTATACAACAAATACGAAAGAGCTAGATTTACATATACAGTGATGCCACATGAAGTTTATACAAACAAAGGAAACGTGGTGAAAAAGGGTGTCTTGATGTGCATCAACAGATAGTTTAACAAACACTTAAATTTTTCCTCCTTGCAATCCAGGTGGTGCCATCATCCCTTTGTCCTTCAAGACCCCATAAATACCAATGCTCATCAAGCATTGCTGACCTTCCTGCCAGCATTCAGACGAGCCCAGTTTGGTACAGCCAGACCTCATTTTAGTGCTTTTACCCTCATTGGGTTGCCCTTGCTCTGTTACATTGTGTGACAATATATCAGCAAACGAAGAAGTCTAGTATATTGGGATTAACATGTAATAATGTCAGATTCANTACCCTCATTGGGTTGCCCTTGCTCTGTTACATTGTGTGACAATATATCAGCAAACAAAGAAGTCTAGTATATTGGGATTAACATTTAATAATGTCAGATTCAAGGCCTATTGAAGTGATCTTGGCAAGACCAAAACCGTCCCCCAAAGAGGAGCAACAAAGGCCAAGAAACATCCCTAGCCACATGGTAGTGGTTAGAGTCCTTTTGATGTCCTGTGCCATACAAAATGATTACCCTTGAGACAAATTATTAATGGTGATATGGACACAATAGTGTCACCCACACAACAAAAGCCAGCTAACGTGTGTTATTATACATTGAATGAGCTTGTGGAGGAAGACCATATAGCCAATAATGAGAGATTACACAAATTGAAATTCTACTTTTCTTTCTCTTACAAGTCCCAAACTCAAAGACATATTGAATAGTCCACAATTCAAGTGACAGCAAAGGATTTAACAATTTACTTCTTCTAATTTTCCTCAGTTTTCAAAGGAACCAAACAGATTAACTGAGAAAATAACCCGGAAAAAAGGGGATGAACTTGAAGAATACCCTAAAGCCCTAAACCCTAACTATCAAATCAAAGAAGCAAACTTAACTCCACAATTCAAATCAAAACCCACGTATTTGCTCCTCTAATTCCAACATCTTCCTCAATAATCAAACAAATAAACAAGCAATAAATAGAAAAATAAATAAGGCATTGATTATATGAAGAAGAAGAAGAAGAAGAAAGACCCACCTCGCTGTCGGCGACGATGCGGCGACACTCTTTGAGGACGACGGGGGTGAGGAAGACCTCCTTGCAGATTATGGTGTCGTTCTTGTACTCGATTCTAATCACATCTGCCATCAAGAACTCGGTAAGGGTAATCTTCCTCAGATTCAATTCCACCATTATTGATGATAATTGAAAAGCATAATCCATAAGACCACCATTGTATCCTTGATTATAAGAATTTTCACATTCCACCAACTCCTGCTCTAATAGGACTGTTAAATCACCTGTTACAATCTGATTTATTCCTTCCACAGCAGTAACCGTTGAGAATGCCCAACAACTCCCTTCATTTGAAATTTATAAATTTCAGTGAAATATAGTCAATCAATAGAAAATGAGGGCAGATGCAATTTCCTTCTAATTCCTAACCATACAATTTTGCAAAACTAAAAGTTGGCAATGGCCAACAATAAAATTGGTAATGTTGCTCAAGCTCAAGCTCCTACTAGTACTTGAACTCGTTCCGAGATGTGAACTTTGTCAGAAACACCAAACCTCATAACATGATAATCTATGCACAAAAAAGTGAGACTCCCATACCAAAAAGAAACCAAAAGAAAAAGCGAAAAGTAAAGGTAACTACAAAAAGTATTATTCAAAAAAATGCAAGAATCTCTAACTACTCCCAAATCCCAATTACTCAAAAAACACAACTTTAAGATACATCAAAATTATTTCCATAGACACCACAGAAAACATATGCTACCAAAACAAATTGCCAAAAAGGTAAAGGTAGAGGCTATCTATGAACCAATTGAACAAAATATGTACGTGTTAAATTACTTCACAATATAAAAAAACAACATTATGTTTTGGAGCTGAATTGGCATTAGAACCAAAAAGGAAAGAAAATCACAGTTCCCCCTCGAAGCAGTAGAGATTGAGCATTCAAATGTTGAAGATGACAAGACCACTTTATTTCATTAACAACTAAACTTTCACATAAATACACATTTCTTTGTTTACAAGCATCTGTCAGCTAAGGAATACATATTTACCTCTGACATCACAGAATGCTCACAAATCTAGATCATAAGGAGAGCCTCACCCTCAAGTGTCATGTAAACCATTGAGAGCCACGTGTAATTGCACAATTTAACCCCTAAAGCATCTTCAAACCTTTACTCAAATCAGCAATGGTTAGATTTTATTCTTCTTTAAAGATCTAATGGTTATATGATGGTAGTTGGAGTAAATGATTTCGAAATGATGGTTTCACAGCCAAAGTAAACACAAATATACAACTCATGCAAGAAAATGAGTTGGAACCCATCCCAACAAATTGTAAACCACTCTAGTTGTAACACCAATCCAAAATAGTTGGAACATAATCCATAAAAGTTGGAATCACAACCCAAAAGTAGGAACCAAATACAAAAAAAGTAATAACCCTACCCAAACAACGTAAAAACTCCACCAAAGGGTATAACCCACTCATTCAGTCATTTTCAAAAAATATAAATATAAATATATATTATATATATGTATATAATATAAAAGTATGAAAAAACCTCCAACTTCCACAAATTAGTATAGCTTACCACAATGACTGAATTAATTAGTTCTTCATATATGAATGCATTACTGCCTTATATATTGTTGCGTCTTTCTTAATGTTATTGTCGTGTATGACCAATTTTAGGCCTAATTCCCTTCGCATTTCTGTCATAGGTTCCTACAAGAGCATTTGTAAAACAACATTAACTTCACTCAACCACGCAAAATACAATACTATATTGAAGTTAACAGTAACATTGTAATATCATGTATGCAATAAATTAACACCTTTATAGGGAAATCTGGACCCAACTCTGGCTCTTGGATCATCAATATAACATGCATACCGCAATCATAGTCATTCTTCTGTACGGGCACCCAATTTGGCTGAATAATCGGCCATTCATGCATTTCTTCCACATCGGTGATCACCTCACGTATTAGATGACATAACACCATCACCTATTTAAGGAAACAACTATATTATTTTAATGTGTGAGATGACAGGTACTTCATTACACAAGCCCTAAATAATTTAGGTTGTACAAACGTTACCGTTTTCTTTGTCTGCTAAACTCGTCTCAGATTCCTTTGAGCAGTAGGCAAAGTATCGAGAAACAAGATTTCCTTTTTTGGGACATCTACTATGGTGAGGTACCAATGGGAATTTGCATCATTTATGGGTAAATATATCTACAATGACACGAAAATAATACAATGATAAATGAGAACACACATATATGTACACCATAATTAATGAGAAGGACCTATATAAACTAAAATGAGAATGTCAAACCTTATCGTAATTTTTAATGTCACCAATGAAACGGGAAAAAGTTTGTCTAATAACAGAATTTAAGAAATTTTTTCCTTTATTCTTCCTCGTAATTGTTGCTTGCTGCCAAAACCATTTATTAAGTATGTACGATTAACAAACACATATCATGAGTATCACACAACCCAACAATGAGGAGTATGTATACTTTACTGNAAAAATATAAATATAAATATATATTATATATATGTATATAATATAAAAGTATGGAAAAACCTCCAACTTCCACAAATTAGTATAGCTTACCACAATGACTGAATTAATTAGTTCTTCATATATGAATGCATTACTGCCTTATATATTGTTGTGTCTTTCTTAATGTTATTGTCGTGTATGACCAATTTTAGGCCTAATTCCCTAATTCCCTTCGCATTTCTGTCATAGGTTCCTACAAGAGCATTTGTAAAACAACATTAACTTCACTCAACCACGCAAAATACAATACTATATTGAAGTTAACAGTAACATTGTAATATCATGTATGCAATAAATTAACACCTTTATAGGGAAATCTGGACCCAACTCTGGCTCTTGGATCATCAATATAACATGCATACCGCAATCATAGCCATTCTTCTGTACGGGCACCCAATTTGGCTGAATAATCGGTCATTCATGCATTTCTTCCACATCGGTGATCACCTCACGTATTAGATGACATAACACCATCACCTATTTAAGGAAACAACTATATTATTTTAATGTGTGAGATGACAGGTATTTCATTACACAAGCCCTAAATAATTTAGGTTGTACAAACGTTACCGTTTTCTTTGTCTGCTAAACTCGTCTCAGATTCCTTTGAGCAGTAGGCAAAGTATCGAGAAACAAGATTTCCTTTTTTGGGACATCTACTATGGTGAGGTACCAATGGGAATTTGCATCATTTATGGGTAAATATATCTACAATGACACGAAAATAATACAATGATAAATGAGATCACACATATATGTACACCATAATTAATGAGAAGGACCTATATAAACTAAAATGAGAATGTCAAACCTTATCGTAATTTTTAATGTCACCAATGAAACGGGAAAAAGTTTGTCTAATAACAGAATTTAAGAAATTTTTTCCTTTATTCTTCCTCGTAATTGTTGCTTGCTGCCAAAACCATTTATTAAGTATATACGATTAACAAACACATATCATGAGTATCACACAACCCAACAATGAGGAGTATGTATACTTTACTGAAAACATTGTTGGGAAGTACCATCTGGCATTTTGGTTGGTGCGGTTGATCTTGGTTTCGGGTGACATAACACAGTGAACCATATTTATCACCTGTTAATCAGGACAAAAATAAAATATTGGGTATTGTATACTACTTTGGCAAAATAATTGATGGTAATAATGCATTAAAAAACAATCTAGTACATCATCAGCTATCCACTCCATTCCACATAAGGACTGCATTGACTTCCGAGTCGCCGAAAATATGATGTCTTCAAAATCTACAAGAACCTCTGCATGTATTGAAATGGTATCAATTTGTCAATGCAGCGTACCAATTATGCTGAAAGAATAATGTTTGATAAATAATGGATTCACTTACAATTTTTTTAAGTAATTGTCGAGTATGTACTCCCATATTGACTTCTCGTAGCTTCGGAGGACTCTTGTTATGTGAGGGTACCCCCTCTGGCATATCAGTATCATCTTTATCCTGCAATGGTATGAATATAATTATCTAATATTACCAGTTAAGGCATTTAGTATTCTAATATCCAAATAATTAAAAAAATATATCATGATTCACTTACGTTGTCGTCGCCATCACCGTCATCATCATCAACATTTTTTATATCCAATTCCTCATCACCTCTTTCATTCTTATTCAATTCCTCAACACCTTCTAATTTGTTATCGATGGCGTTGACTCAGTCAGATAAATTCCTTAATAAGTCCTTTATAGTCGAAAGCTCGACATCAACCTTGAGACACAAATCTCGAAAATCTAATTTCATTGTAGTCTGTGTCACCTCTAATCTTCACAATCTTGAGTCAAAATCCTGAACAAAACAAATGAACAATATGTGAACAATGGAACAATTTGTGAACAAATGAACAATCTAAATTGGGTGTTGCGTAAAACATATGGTAGCAATGGTAAGGTGTTGAGTAATAAACATACATCTACTTCTACGTTGACGCATGCATCAGTTGATAGCCGATGCTGACATACATCAGTAACCGTCACCTTAATCTACATCAACCATGCAATATACATTTGAAAATAATGTTAGAGCTCATTAATATACTAAATAATCCATGATGTGTGTTGTAACAATATGATACAAATGGCTTACCTTGTCATTTTTATATCCACTTAACTCCTTTAGCTGCACAAGGTGCGCACCTATTTTTATGTCATCTCATTCTCCAATGCGAGGGCAGGGTCGTGATGCCAAATCAACCAGATTCTTCCCCATAGGTGTGACGGGTTCAAAGAAGAAAATCTAGTTAGAAGACAACAAATAATTAATTATGGGTAAGTTAAACCAAAATTAGAAAGAAATAATCAATGAGTGTAATACGTCACCATGAGGAGAATAATGCAACCCCTGATACTATTGCGAGGACCCATCTTGTAGTCACGTACCGCCTGAATCATGTAGTCAAATACAAACTTTGCCCAGTTCTTACACTTCAAAGATGCCAAGTCTTCAACGATGGGAAGAAAGTGCTTACTAATTTTAATTTTATATACAACACAAAGTATTGCCGAAATTGTTGAGAATCTTCTTTCATTTTCTTTATTTTCTTCTCTATATCAATCGTTGACTAGAGAACTTTTCCTTCAAAAATTTTCTTCGTAACATGAGTTATTCTCGATGTAGATTCATAGNTCTTTATTTTCTTCTCTATATCAATCGTTGACAAGAGAACTTTTCCTTCAAAAATTTTCTTCGTAACATCAGTTATTCTCGATGTAGATTCATTGGTTTCCAAATCATCCCCTCCACAATGCAACCCCAAAATGTACTCCACATCCTTAGGACAAAATTGTATAGATTTGTTGGATACGTTCAACAAACAAGTAGTTGGATCAAATTGTTCAAGTAACTACCAGCAAAGCCCTTTCTTAACATTGTGGATTTTCAAACTTAACAAGCCCCCCAATCCAATTTCTGCCACCCCGAGTTTCTGTTCAACCATTAATGTTTCAATTAAGGTTACTACCTTTTGGGGTGAGCATTGGGTTGCAAGTATATTCTACAAAAGTGTGCAACAATATGACAATTAAATACTGAAATTGTTGAATGTAATGCTTAAAAGAAATGTGAGTTTGCTATTAACTTTTTTAACTTAAGTACTAGAGGTTGCACTCCTTGGCGATGAAATCCTTTTGCACGTGTGATGCTCCACTTGATGTCTAGCTTCGATTTGTCTCTTCTTTGTCCTGTTCAATGCAATATGTTGTTAACCTAATACAAAAGAATCTGAGTATCCCAAAAATATTATAAAACAAGTATTTACATTGTTGTAATTGTATTCGACAAACAAATAGCCTGCCAAATTTTCCTTTCTCATGATTGGTAAACAATACACATAAAAGAAACATAACGAAATCATTTACATATTAACTTATCGATATATCTAATAAGTAAGAAGTCATAAACAATAAAATCACACCATAAGCAACCATAAGAAATTTGCTCTTAATCAAACATAAGCAGGCATAATGGTTGTAACTTAATCCACACAGGTTGGAACCTAATCCACAAAGCTTGTAACACAATCTAAACCATATCGAACTCCACCAAAAAGTTGTAACCCACAACTCCTAAAAGTTGTAACCCACCACTCTGAAAATAACCAACCACTCATAAAACTTGTAACCAACCACCCAGACAACTTGTAACCCACGAAAAGTATTTGTAAGTTATGACATATAAAATTAAAGATTTTTGGGTCTTCAAGTAGTATCTAAACAGAGAGAGAGGATGTATATTTACCTGTTGTGTGTTGTGTCGCACTTGAAGGAATTAACGGGTAGATAATGAGGGGTGAAGTGATCAAGTCTTCAACTTGCTCGTTGATTTAAGTCTAGTCTTCGTGGTAGATGTTGTAGACGATGTCCCAAATCCATCCATCCATACAAAACCAACCAAAGCCTCATTGGTTTAAGTTCAACAAATCAAATGTGTAATTTATTGTAAAGGGGAAAAAATATAAATGGTTTACGAAAAACAACCCTAATCACTCACCAAAAATTCAAAGAGACCACAAAATCAGAAAATATAACACACATATTTTGGAAAGAGATAGATGGGTTTTCGGTGGGGTTTCAATGGGATCCAAGACAGAGAGATGAGTTTTTGTTGGGGTTTCAATGGGAGCCGAGACAGAGAGATGGGTTTTCATTAGCGTTTCAATGGGAGCCGATAGAGAGGGGAGATGGGCGATACATACACACACATATAGTGACAGACGTCCATACCATGTAATGAATTCTTGGAAGAATGGGTAGAGAGAGACAGATCGAAGGAAGACACAGAGATGGGTAGAGGGAGATAGATCAAAGGAGGAGAGGGAGAGGAGGAAGGGAATTTGTGTGTGGTAGCGGAAGGGAATTTTTATTAACAAAAAATGGGCGGGATATGTTTCCGCCTAAAACATAGTTGAATTTATTGAAAAAAATTCAGTTTATTTCATCATATCCCACTATTAGTACCTAACCCAAATATTATAACCAAATCCATACAAAAGTAGTAACCTTTTGGAACACCATCCTCAACACTTGGAACCCTCCCAAAAATAGTTTCTTTTTGAAGTGGCTTCCAACATTTATGAATTAGTGTTATAATATTTTGGGGTAAATTATTTTGGTGACGTTTCAACTTTGTTAGATAGGGTTATAACTTTTTGGGTGGGTTCAAAGTGGATCTACCAAAGCTTAATAAAGTCAACCCAAAAAGTTGAAACTCCAACCCAAAATATTGTAACACAAGCCAAAAAAGTATTAAACCATCCCTAAAAGGTTGTAATACACGCAACAACCACAATCTATCTCATTTCTTTCCAAAATCACATCACATAATAAATGCAAGCCAATTAAATTTGCCAGCCAAAATATAGTTGGTAATTATGAAATAAATGATATTAATGTCTCCCACCTAACGTGGTTATGTTGCCTGAACATTCTTCATCTTCTACAATGTCACTCTTTATTCATTCATCATCTGAACAATTTCACTCTTTATTCCTTCATCCTCCATACAATTTAATTGGAACGTTTAGAACCCCATTCCATCATTATCCATCCAATTATGTGGACGAGGTAACTATTATGTGTTTGATGTTAACTGCATAATTTTCTTTATAAATGTTTTCTAATTTTGATAGGCAATATGGGAAAGGAGAGCAATACATAAACTAATATTGTCATAACACTAGTTTTCTTTTTTTTCTTTTTTGCATTATGTACAAAATTTCTACAATTTGTCAAATATTTGATATATAACATGCATCTGTTGTTAATTATTTTTCTGTAGGTATATTCAACACAAATATCCTCAACTTATTTACAAAAAGGAAAGCACCCTATTATAGACCTAAATGAAGATGTAACGGAGGACATGTTACATAATGTTGAAAATTATGAAAATGAGAACATGCAGCAAAAAATGATGGATGAGTTAAAATCTGAAAAAGTTTTTAAAATGACGTTTGATTCACACGAGGAGGCTGGAGAATTTTATAATACATATGGAAGATATGCGGGGTTTAGCATTCGAAAAGATGACCCCAAACATGACAAGAACCACATGGAAATTTCAAGAAGGTGGGTTTGTTCAAGAGAAGGGTATCGGTCCACACAGAATGCGGACCACGACGAACAAGTAAGGGAACCACGAGGTTTAACAAGGGTTGGATGCCTTTCAACTTTGCATGTGAAGTATGATAAGAAGATAGGAAAATGAGTTGTAAAGGATTTTGTTAAAGAGCATAACCATCCATTGGTTCCACCATGTGGCGTGCCATTTCTCCGATCACATAGGGGTGTTTAGAGTCCTGATAGAGCACATGCTACATCATTGCATAATGTTGGTATATGAACAAGTCAGATTAGAGATTTCATGTTGCAACAATCAGGAGGATATCAAAATATTGGATTTACCACAAAGGATTTGTACAATGATGTAGCATCCCAACATCGAGAAGAAATGAGGGATGGTGATGCCGAGAGCGCATTGGCATACTTGAGCTACAAGGAAGAGTTGGACTCGTTATTCTATTTCAAGTATAATGTCACTGAAGACAATTTGCTACATTGTTTGTTTTGGGCGGATTCGACTTCCCGAATAGACTACAAGTGTTTTGGTGACGTGCTAACGTTTGATACTATATATCGAACGAATGTTTATAAGAAGCCATTTGTGATATTTGCATGTGTCAATCACCACAATGCTACAAGTACATTTGGTTGTGCATTGCTTTCAAATGAGACTGTGGAAACATATGTGTGGGTGCTATCTACTTTTCTTCATGCAATGGATAATAAGATGCCGATCTTTGTTATTACAGATGGGGATAAAGCAATGGCTGCTGTAATAGAAATAATATTTCCACAAGTAACACACCGCTTATGTAGGTGGCATTTGGCCCGAAATGCTTTCACAAATATAAATTCTGAAAATTTTATCCAAGCATTCAAGAGATGTATGTGCACTCGATGTACACCTGAAGATTTGAAGATTTATGGAAATCAATGGTTGAATCATTTGGTCTGGAGACTAATAATTGGATTGCTGAAGTTTATGTAAAGAGATTCAAATGGGCCGAAGCATACTTACGGGGGATATTTTTTGCGGGACGAACAAGTATGCAACGGTTTGAAAGTTTGAATGCATACCTAAATCATTTCTTAAAAATATTTTAAAGACTGTTTGTGACACCCCAAAATCCGGGGGTCTGTTGATTATCCATCAACCCGTGGAATACCCGTGGATACCGAGTAGCTCGATATCACACTGTTATGCCCCATTTACCGAGGTCCTTAATTTAACAAAATTCGGGCAGAGTCTCCTTTGTACGGGGAGCTCTACCCAAAACACAACCTGTGCAATATACATTAACATGACCCGTCCGAGGCCCCATATAACGCAATGACCACACAGGGTCCATTTATAAGTAAAACTTGACCACACCGGGTCCAATTATAATTAAACATTGGCCACACCGGGTCCAATCATCCATATTTATATCAAAACATGCAAGGTTAGTTTAACAATAGTCCATAGAAGTTCTATTACAATTTAAAAGATGACATACTTAAAACATTATTTTCACAAATATTTTACATCAACACAAAATAAAGCCACATTCGGCTTTCTTCAAACATATGGGTCCAAATTTGAGCCATCCACCGGTGTACCTCTCCCACCTGAAATATTTCCCATATAGGGTGAGCTAACGCTCAGTAGAAAAAATCCTACAGAGGCTACTCCCCACCTAAAATGCGTATACAATGCGCACATACCACAAACAACTTCTTCCAAATAAGAATATGTTATTCAATATAGAATCTCATGATGTCATGCCAAGTAATGAGATGAAACTCACTCATGCATGCTATCCCGAGCCCACACCGACTCCCACAACACAATGCGACTCATATGTGTAAAACAAACGTCTTTGATGAAACACATCCAAAGATCATTTTGAAATCAACCATATGTCATAAAACCAATTCATTCTTGGATGTTTCCCATCAAATGAATAATTTATATATCAAAATCATGTGCCTTTATGGGGAATCGGATTCAGGAATCGCACCTCCGGCTCCGTACGCCGTTACACTTTTCTGGAATTTCACCGCCGGTAAGTGTATGAACCAAGTGGCCGGGTTTTTCACCCGAGGGAGTGTCTAGCCCTACTTGCTATACCCGACACAAGTTTTCTTATGCATGTAACCGTGCGACTCCGTAGGACGTTCCATCCCACTTTCCCGAGCCTACCATCAAGTACCAATGTTGGTGTTGATCACCCCATGCAACCCTACACCCACACTCATGCATGTAGCCCATGAATGTGATGTTAATTCCATGTCCATATTGCAATGCATGCCAAATGACAATTTTTAAATATCATTGTATACCATGACAATTAATATCATTTGCATATAATCACATAACCATTTCAAGTTCAATATATCCAAGAGCATATATCAACACTCCATCAACATGATAACACATAATACATGCTAATATTACATTTCATTCACAAGGCATAATATAAAACACAAAGCATGCCCACATGATCCCAATTTTCAAGGGATTACATAAATACTTCCATATACCAAAATCAAGCCAAGATTTTATATGGATCATTCAAACAAAATAAAAATCAGAATATATGATTTTTATATAACCAATTATCTAAACATTCAAGAAATCACAAACTAGCACTTTCTAACTACCAATTCACACTAGAATTGATCCTACCCATTTCCATAGCACCAATCATAATGGAAAAATATTAGAAATACCCAAAACAGCCCACATGAACCCTATGGACACCTTAGGTTAGAAATAGGTCCGAGTAGGAGGAACCCTACCTCTTGAAGCGTAAAGAATTTGTAGGAAGCCTCAAGAACAAGATTGAAGCCCAAAGCTTAGATTTCTCCAAAATCCTCCCTTTGGATCTTCGGTGAAAATCTTTGTTTTTGGTACCCACACGTAGCCCTCGTTGCGGAGATGAACTTTGGCTCTTGGTCCGAGTTGATCCGAGCGACGGAACTCCGAGAATCGGTAAAGGAAGATTTATTTTCTCCCTTTTCTCTCCCTCTTGCTCTCACACATTGGAACCAGCTGAAATGTAGAGATCTTTCTACAAAATATCTGATTTGCCCATATTTATACTTTTTAAAGACTTGGCCCTTATCGCACCAAGTGTCCTCCTTTGTCCGTGTCCATTTTCGCATCGAAACGATTAAATTTCGTACCGGTTTAAGCTAAAAATATTTTATATAAACTTTATTTAAAATATTTTTCAAATTTTAAAATTTTTATAAAAATTTCGTTTTTGGGGTCACCGGATACTCATAACCTCGAAAAAAGTGAAAAACTCGACTATCTCAAAATTCGACGAAATTTATCTGGGTAACTAGGTTTCATGAGACGAATTCAACGGTGAGGTCCGTTTCATCATCCGAGGTCTAGAAAAATATCAGTTTTCAACCCGCGCTATAATGACAAATTACCATTTTGCCCTTTTTTCAGAAAAAGTTAAAATTTTTCCCGGGTTTCACACTATTTGAGTTTGTTAGGTAGTATGATAGGGGCTTGGCAAGAATCAGAGAGGTCGAGGCCAATGAGGGCTACGAGTCAGAACACTCCGAGCCAGTGCTCACAACAACACTTAAATTCTTNTCAGAACACTCCGAGCCAGTGCTCACAACAGCACTTAAATGCTTAGAGGAGAAAGCTTCCAAGATATATACCAGAAAAATGTTCTTCAAAGTTCGTGATCAATTGAAGGATGAAGCTCTATTTTTTGTAGTGGATAAAATTGAGAGCATAACACATCGGAGTTACTACTTGTCTCGGTTTTCACAGCCTGAATCTAGGTGGATTGTTCAATAGTATCCTGGCATTCATACGTTTAAATGTAATTGCATGAAATTTGAATCTATTGGGATTCCCTGCTCTCANCATCCCCTCCACAATGCAACCCCAAAATGTACTCCACATCCTTAGGACAAAATTGAATAGATTTGTTGAATACGTTCAACAAACAAGTAGTTGGATTAAATTGTTCAAGTAACTACCAGCAAAGCCCTTTCTTAACATTGTGGATTTTCAAACTTAACAAGCCGCCCAATCCAATTTCTGCCACCCCGAGTTTCTGTTCAGCCATTAATGTTTCAATTAAGGTTACTACCTTTTGGGGTGAGCATTGGTTTGCAAGTATATTCTACAAAAGTGTGCAACAATATGACAATTAAATACTGAAATTGTTGAATGTAATGCTTAAAAGAAATGTGAGTTTGCTATTAACTTTTTTAACTTAAGTACTAGAGGTTGCACTCCTTGGCGATGAAATCCTTTTGCACGTGTGATGCTCCACTTGATGTCTAGCTTCGATTTGTCTCTTCTTTGTCCTGTTCAATGCAATATGTTGTTAACCTAATACAAAAGAATCTGAGTATCCCAAAAATATTATAAAACAAGTATTTACATTGTTGTAATTGTATTCGACAAACAAATAGCCTGCCAAATTTTCCTTTCTCATGATTGGTAAACAATACACATAAAAGAAACATAACGAAATCATTTACATATTAACTTATCGATATATCTAATAAGTAAGAAGTCATAAACAATAAAATCACACCATAAGCAACCATAAGAAATTTGCTCTTAATCAAACATAAGCAGGCATAATGGTTGTAACTTAATCCACACAGGTTGGAACCTAATCCACAAAGCTTGTAACACAATCTAAACCATATCGAACTCCACCAAAAAGTTGTAACCCACAACTCCTAAAAGTTGTAACCCACCACTCTGAAAATAACCAACCACTCATAAAACTTGTAACCAACCACCCAGACAACTTGTAACCCACGAAAAGTATTTGTAAGTTATGACATATAAAATTAAAGATTTTTGGGTCTTCAAGTAGTATCTAAACAGAGAGAGAGGATGTATATTTACCTGTTGTGTGTTGTGTCGCACTTGAAGGAATTAACGGGTAGATAATGAGGGGTGAAGTGATCAAGTCTTCAACTTGCTCGTTGATTTAAGTCTAGTCTTCGTGGTAGATGTTGTAGACGATGTCCCAAATCCATCCATCCATACAAAACCAACCAAAGCCTCATTAGTTTAAGTTCAACAAATCAAATGTGTAATTTATTGTAAAGGGGAAAAAATATAAATGGTTTACGAAAAACAACCCTAATCACTCACCAAAAATTCAAAGAGACCACAAAATCAGAAAATATAACACACATATTTTGGAAAGAGATAGATGGGTTTTCGGTGGGGTTTCAATGGGATCCAAGACAGAGAGATGAGTTTTTGTTGGGGTTTCAATGGGAGCCGAGACAGAGAGATGGGTTTTCATTAGCGTTTCAATGGGAGCCGATAGAGAGGGGAGATGGGCGATACATACACACACATATAGTGACAGACGTCCATACCATGTAATGAATTCTTGGAAGAATGGGTAGAGAGAGACAGATCGAAGGAAGACACAGAGATGGGTAGAGGGAGATAGATCAAAGGAGGAGAGGGAGAGGAGGAAGGGAATTTGTGTGTGGTAGCGGAAGGGAATTTTTATTAACAAAAAATGGGCGGGATATGTTTCCGCCTAAAACATAGTTGAATTTATTGAAAAAAATTCAGTTTATTTCATCATATCCCACTATTAGTACCTAACCCAAATATTATAACCAAATCCATACAAAAGTAGTAACCTTTTGGAACACCATCCTCAACACTTGGAACCCTCCCAAAAATAGTTTCTTTTTGAAGTGGCTTCCAACATTTATGAATTAGTGTTATAATATTTTGGGGTAAATTATTTTGGTGACGTTTCAACTTTGTTAGATAGGGTTATAACTTTTTGGGTGGGTTCAAAGTGGATCTACCAAAGCTTAATAAAGTCAACCCAAAAAGTTGAAACTCCAACCCAAAATATTGTAACACAAGCCAAAAAAGTATTAAACCATCCCTAAAAGGTTGTAATACACGCAACAACCACAATCTATCTCATTTCTTTCCAAAATCACATCACATAATAAATGCAAGCCAATTAAATTTGCCAGCCAAAATATAGTTGGTAATTATGAAATAAATGATATTAATGTCTCCCACCTAACGTGGTTATGTTGCCTGAACATTCTTCATCTTCTACAATGTCACTCTTTATTCATTCATCATCTGAACAATTTCACTCTTTATTCCTTCATCCTCCATACAATTTAATTGGAACGTTTAGAACCCCATTCCATCATTATCCATCCAATTATGTGGACGAGGTAACTATTATGTGTTTGATGTTAACTGCATAATTTTCTTTATAAATATTTTCTAATTTTGATAGGCAATATGGGAAAGGAGAGCAGTACATAAACTAATATTGTCATAACACTAGTATTTTTTTGCATTATGTACAAAATTTCTAAAATTTGTCAAATATTTGATATATAACATGCATCTGTTGTTAATTATTTTTCTGTAGGTATAATCAACACAAATATCCTCAACTTATTTACAAAAAGGAAAGCACCCTATTATAGACCTAAATGAAGATGTAACGGAGGACATGTTACATAATGTTGAAAATTATGAAAATGAGAACATGCAGCAAAAAATGATGGATGAGTTAAAATCTGAAGAAGTTTTTAAAATGACGTTTGATTCACACGAGGAGGCTGGAGAATTTTATAATACATATGGAAGATATGCGGGGTTTAGCATTCGAAAAGATGACCCCAAACATGACAAGAACCACATGGAAATCTCAAGAAGGTGGGTTTGTTCAAGAGAAGGGTATCGGTCCACACAGAATGCGGACCACGACGAACAAGTAAGGGAACCACGAGGTTTAACAAGGGTTGGATGCCTTTCAACTTTGCATGTGAAGTATGATAAGAAGATAGGAAAATGAGTTGTAAAGGATTTTGTTAAAGAGCATAACCATCCATTGGTTCCACCATGTGGCGTGCCATTTCTCCGATCACATAGGGGTGTTTAGAGTCCTGATAGAGCACATGCTACATCATTGCATAATGTTGGTATATGAACAAGTCAGATTAGAGATTTCATGTTGCAACAATCAGGAGGATATCAAAATATTGGATTTACCACAAAGGATTTGTACAATGATGTAGCATCCCAACATCGAGAAGAAATGAGGGATGGTGATGCCGAGAGCGCATTGGCATACTTGAGCTACAAGGAAGAGTTGGACTCGTTATTCTATTTCAAGTATAATGTCACTGAAGACAATTTGCTACATTGTTTGTTTTGGGCGGATTCGACTTCCCGAATAGACTACAAGTGTTTTGGTGACGTGCTAACGTTTGATACTATATATCGAACGAATGTTTATAAGAAGCCATTTGTGATATTTGCATGTGTCAATCACCACAATGCTACAAGTACATTTGGTTGTGCATTGCTTTCAAATGAGACTGTGGAAACATATGTGTGGGTGCTATCTACTTTTCTTCATGCAATGGATAATAAGATGCCGATCTCTGTTATTACAGATGGGGATAAAGCAATGGCTGCTGTAATAGAAATAATATTTCCACAAGTAACACACCGCTTATGTAGGTGGCATTTGGCCCGAAATGCTTTCACAAATATAAATTCTGAAAATTTTGTCCAAGCATTCAAGAGATGTATGTGCACTCGATGTACACCTGAAGATTTGAAGATTTATGGAAATCAATGGTTGAATCATTTGGTCTGGAGACTAATAATTGGATTGCTGAAGTTTATGTAAAGAGATTCAAATGGGCCGAAGCATACTTACGGGGGATATTTTTTGCAGGACGAACAAGTATGCAACGGTTTGAAAGTTTGAATGCATACCTAAATCATTTCTTAAAAATATTTTAAAGACTGTTTGTGACACCCCAAAATCCGGGGGTCCGTTGATTATCCATCAACCCGTGGAATACCCGTGGATACCGAGTAGCTCGATATCACACTGTTATGCCCCATTTACCGAGGTCCTTAATTTAACAAAATTCGGGCAGAGTCTCCTTTGTACAGGGAGCTCTACCCAAAACACAACCTGTGCAATATACATTAACATGACCCGTCCGAGGCCCCATATAACGCAATGACCACACAAGGTCCATTTATAAGTAAAACTTGACCACACCGGGTCCAATTATAATTAAACATTGGCCACACCGGGTCCAATCATCCATATTTATATCAAAACATGCAAGGTTAGTTTAACAATAGTCCATATAAGTTCTATTACAATTTAAAAGATGACATACTTAAAACATTATTTTCACAAATATTTTACATCAAAACAAAATAAAGCCACATTCGGCTTTCTTCAAACATATGGGTCCAAATTTGAGCCATCCACCGGTGTACCTCTCCCACCTGAAATATTTCCCATATAGGGTGAGCTAACGCTCAGTAGAAAAAATCCTACAGAGGCTACTCCCCACCTAAAATGCGTATACAATGCGCACATACCACAAACAACTTCTTCCAAATAAGAATATGTTATTCAATATAGAATCTCATGATGTCATGCCAAGTAATGAGATGAAACTCACTCATGCATGCTATTCCGAGCCCACACCGACTCCCACAACACAATGCGACTCATATGTGTAAAACAAACGTCTTTGATGAAACACATCCAAAGATCATTTTGAAATCAACCATATGTCATAAAACCAATTCATTCTTGGATGTTTCCCATCAAATGAATAATTTATATATCAAAATCATGTGCCTTTATGGGGTATCGGATTCAGGAATCGCACCTCCGGCTCCGTACGCCGTTACACTTTTCTGGAATTTCACCGCCGGTAAGTGTATGAACCAAGTGGTCGGGTTTTTCACCCGAGGGAGTGTCTAGCCCTACTTGCTATACCCGACACAAGTTTTCTTATGCATGTCACCGTGCGACTCCGTAGGACATTCCATCCCACTTTCCCGAGCCTACCATCAAGAACCAATGTTGGTGTTGATCACCCCATGCAACCCTACACCCACACTCATGCATGTAGCCCATGAATGTGATGTTAATTCCATGTCCATATTGCAATGCATGCCAAATGACAATTTTTAAATATCATTGTATACCATGACAATTAATATCATTTGCATATAATCACATAACCATTTCAAGTTCAATATATCCAAGAGCATATATCAACACTCCATCAACATGATAACACATAATACATGCTAATATTACATTTCATTCACAAGGCATAATATAAAACACAAAGCATGCCCACATGATCCCAATTTTCAAGGGATTACATAAATACTTCCATATACCAAAATCAAGCCAAGATTTTATATGGATCATTCAAACAAAATAAAAATCAGAATATATGATTTTTATATAACCAATTATCTAAACATTCAAGAAATCACAAACTAGCACTTTCTAACTACCAATTCACACTAGAATTGATCCTACCCATTTCCATAGCACCAATCATAATGGAAAAATATTAGAAATACCCAAAACAGCCCACATGAACCCTATGGACACCTTAGGTTAGAAATAGGTCCGAGTAGGAGGAACCCTACCTCTTGAAGCGTAAAGAATTTGTAGGAAGCCTCAAGAACAAGATTGAAGCCCAAAGCTTAGATTTCTCCAAAATCCTCCCTTTGAATCTTCGGTGAAAATCTTTGTTTTTGGTACCCACGCGTAGCTCTCGTCGCGTAGATCGACTTTAATTCTTGGCCCGACGAATTCCGACCGACGGAACTCCGAGAATCGGCGAAAGAAAGCTTGAAGAATTTTATTTTTTCTCCTTAGCTCTTTGGTTTGATCCAGCCGGCAGCAAATGAAGAAAATGAAGAGCAAATATCTGATTTGCTCACTTTTATACCTTCTAAACACTTGGCCCTCGTCGCGCCAAGTGTCATCCTTTGTCCGGGTCCGTTTTCATCCCGAAACGATTAAATTTCGTACCGATTTAAACTCAAAATATTTTATATGAACTTTATTTAAAATATTTTTTAAATTTTCAAATTTTTATAAAAATTTCGTTTTTAGGGGTCATCGAACACCCGTCACCTCGAAAAACGTGAAAAATCTGACTATCTCAGAATTCGACGAAATTTGTCTGGGTAACTAGATTTCGTGAGACGAATCCAACGGTGAGGTCCGTTTCATCATCCGAGGTCTATAAAAATACCAGTTTTTTTTTAATTCACACTATAATGGCAAATTACCATTTTCCGTTTTTTTTTTTCAGAAAAAGTTAAAATTTTTCCTGGGTTTCACACTATTTGAGTTTGTTAGGTAGTATGATAGGGGCTTGGCAAGAATCAGAGAGGTCGAGGCCAATGAGGACTACGAGTCAGAACACTCCGAGCCAGTGCTCACAACAACACTTAAATTCTTAGAGGAGAAAGCTTCCAAGATATATACCAAAAAAATGTTCTTCAAAGTTCGTGATCAATTGAAAGATGAAGCTCTATTTTTTGTAGTGGATAAAATTGAGAGCATAACACATCGGAGTTACTACTTGTCTCGGTTTTCACAGCCTGAATCTAGGTGGATTGTTCAATAGTATCCTGGCATTCATACGTTTAAATGTAATTGCATGAAATTTGAATCTATTGGGATTCCCTGCTCTCATACGATTGCCATCATGAAGTGTGAGCACCTCAAAGAGTTTCCCCCAAGCATTGTGATGAAAGGTGGATAATTATTGCGAAATTCGATTATCAAACAAATGATGTGTTGCATACATTGAGTTTCCCATCAGTTTCTAGAAGATATGTTGGACTCATGTCTATGTGCAGCAGAATGTGCTACTATGCTTCACAGTTAATTTCAAAAACAAACGACGTGAGAAATATGGTGCATCAGCAAACGTCTGCTCTACAAGCCCATCACGTGTCAGCAGCTAGAGGTTATGATGAGTCTCAAATATCCCATTTCAACATGAATGTGAAAAATGGAAAATTTGGCGTGGGTGACCCAAAATTTGTGAAGACTAAGGGAAATCCAAGACGGGTGCCATAGAACATTTCAATTACCCCACAAAGGTGCAGTAAATGTAGGGGTATCAGACATACTGTTAGAAAATGTCCACTAGTTACTCCCTATTTGAATGATCCACATGAGAACATGCCATTTTCACATCTGGATGAATCGGAGTAACCACACAATCTCCATTATTTTCCTCATGCATCACAAGAACCGGTGCTTGAGATGCCATTCTCACATCCTGGTGGATCACAACAACCCTTGCCAACATATGAAGATGAAGACAATTGGACTCCTTTTTGAATGGCAAAAGTATGTTTCCTACTCAACATTTTGTGTGCATCAACATGCATCAAGAAACCAACTGCATTGTGTATTCCTAGGATTATATTACAAACATAGCATCGCCAAACATCATGACATCCACTTTGAAATTACATAGCATCAAAAAAACACCATGACATCCAGTTTACATTTACATACCATCAACAAAATACCATAACATCCACTTTCAATTTACATACCATCAACAAAATTACATAGTAAAATTTACAATTGAACAACTAAAATGTTATCTACAATCCAACCACTAAAAAAGAGTACTACTCATTTTTGTTTTGAGTTAACAATTTATTCTTCAACTGTTTCAGAGACTCTTTGGTGTCTTCCCGGAGCTGCCTGAGAAACTCATTGGTGTTANTGGTGTCTTCCCGGAGCTGCCTGAGAGACTCATTGGTGTCAACACGGAGCTGTTTGAGAGACTCCTTCATTTCTTGCTGCAACTCCTCTTGGTTTGCCAAAATTTGTTTAAGCATTTGTACAATATCCCCTGAAGTACTTGCCCCAATATCATAATCATCTAGATCATATGCATCAGTTTGCCCCAAACTCTTTTTTAATGTGCATTCACCAAATGGACTCAAAGGGGACTTATAAGTGTTGGATGGGTGAATGACAGCTCCATAATGCATCATGATCTTTGAAATTAAGATCGGGAATGGGAGACTTTTTTGCTTACCTTCAACATCAAACGCTGAAACAATTTCATTAAATATTAGACAAGGGAGATCTATAATTATCCCTTTCCCAATGGCATAGAGTAGATGAGCTCTATCAACTCCAAAATTAGCACTGTTTCCTCTCGAATTAATATTACATCCCACTATACGGTTTAAAATCCTATAATTGTTAGTGAGATATCTTTGATAAAATGTGTCTATGTTCAGCTTAAAAGGTCTACCATAAAGTTCTGTTGCAACATCCTCGATGGTAGGTTGATCATTGGGATTCTTGTATGGGTATGTCACAATATTTTCAACAATAAAGGGTGAGGGAACCTTCAATATCCTTGAAATCAAATTCCGATTCAATTCAAAATGTACATTCCTCATATAAGATTTAAACTTCAAATCTTCCTTCTCAACATCATGCATATTTGCATAAAATATTTTCACTAATCCATCATAAGCTTTATCGTTCTTATCTATTTCAACTATAGAATTCCATTGTCGCAAACCAAAAATAAGAGCACAGTCTATANTTCAACAATAAAGGGTGAGGGAACCTTCAATATCCTTGAAATCAAATTCCGATTCAATTCAAAATGTACATTCCTCATATAAGATTTAAACTTCAAATCTTCCTTCTCAACATTATGCATATTTGCATAAAATATTTTCACTAATCCATCATAAGCTTTATCATTCTTATCTATTTCAACTATAGAATTCCATTGTCGCAAACCAAAAATAAGAGCACAGTCTATAGTTGTCATCTTATCTAACTGGGCACCACGTTCTAGTAACACAGGCCTATTACAAAACCTATTATGATAAACCTCTTCACTAATTCTGTTGAAGAAANAACTATAGAATTCCATTGTCGCAAACCAAAAATAAGAGCACAGTCTATAGTTGTCATCTTATCTAACTGGGCACCACGTTCTAGTAACACAGGCCTATTACAAAGCCTATTATGATAAACCTCTTCACTAATTCTGTTGAAGAAAGTATTTACCAGAATGGATGAAGTTACCATATTTGGGTTGGATGAACTTACCAAATTTAGGTTTGATGAACTTACCAAATTTGGAAGAGAGGAGGAATGATCAACATTTTTATTTTGTTTTGGATGAGATGGATGAACTGGCTTTGGACAACTGGAGGAATCGACCACAATTGGAGGTTTTGGAAAATTAGAGTGATCACCAACCTGTTTACTCTTTATTTGCCCAATTCCACCTATATCCACTTTTGGCCAATACTTTCCCTCAGCCTTCCTCTTCTTCTTTATTTCCATTAAAATTATTGTTGAGCTCAAACGTTGTTCTGTTACATTACCAGAAAATAGGTACATACCTAATCAAACATAATTAATCTATAGAAAATAAATATGGAACAGTTGACATCCTCACACACATACACACAAGACTCGTCGCATACACACGCTGACCACACACATTCATATGTTATAGAATACTTACTTGTAGTGAGATTTGAAGCGTTTTGGAGTTAGGGTTTGGTAAAGATCGATTGGCTGACTTGTTCTTCTTGAAACTTGTTCTTCTTTAAATCAATTGAATTTCGAATGTTTGAAATCGATCACTTGTTCTTCTTTAAATCAATCCCTTGTTCTTCTTGAAACAAAGGGATTTTGAATGCTTGAAATCAAAGGCGTTTTGGAGGCTTTTTGGAGTTAGGGTTAAGGTTTTGGAGTTAGGGTTCGCTCACTTGTTCTTCTTGAAATCGATCAAGGGTTAGGTTCAATGCTTGAGTCGATTTGGCTTCAGGTGTGAACGGTGGAATGGTCTAGTTGAGACACACTCACAGGTCCTTTCCTTCCTAATATGCCTGAGACACGCAACTCCTCCTATGTATGGAATGGACGATCTACTTCTTCTTGAGTAGGCCAAAAGAATAATATGAAGGGGATAAAGGATAAAAATGTCAAAAGTGTAATATGAAAGGGATAAAGTGTAATATGATAGCAGGATCAATCCACCATTCCCAAGACTGGTCTTAATTTAAATTACACTTACACCCCTAAACTATATCAATATTTTTATTTTTTCCTATCCCAACCCAAAATACTATAAACTAACAATCAATTGATTAAATTAACATCCAATTTCATCAAATTAATATTTAATTCATCAAATTAATACCAAATTAACATTTAATTCATCCAAATAAATATTCAATTCATCAAATTAACACTAAATCGACATTCAATTCATCTAATTAACACTCAATTTATCAAAATTAATATCCAAAATAATTCAATAAAAATTAAATTTATCAAATCAACCAAAGTAATATGAAAATTAATCAAATAAAATTAACATTACATTTCATCTAATAAACATTCAATTAATAAAATTAACATTTACATACAACTATTAACATTAAATTCATCCCATACCTATGTATTTGTCAAATTAACACCAATTGATGAAATCAATACCAAATATATATATTCAATTCATACAACTTATATTAATCCGGTGTTAGTTTGGTGAATTGAATGTTAATTTGGTTTTGATTTGATGAATTGAATGCTAATTTGATGTTAATTTGGTGTTGATTTGGTGAATTAAATATTTATTCAATACATTTTTATATTAATTTGGTCATGGTTTGATAAATTGAATTTTATTAGATGATTTTGGATGTTAATTTGATGAATTGAATGTTAATTGAATGATTTTGAATATAAATTGGATGAATTGATGTTAGTTTAGTATTAATTTGATGAATTGAATATTTATTTGATGAAATTGAATGTTAAGTTAATTTGATGAATTTATTATTTACTAGATGGAAGTGAATGTGAATTTGATGAATTGAATATTAATGTTGTGCTAATTTGATGAATTGAAAGTTAATTTAGTATTAATTTAAAGAATTGAATATTAATTTGGTGTTAATTTGATGAATTGAATATTAATTGGATGAAATTGAATCTTAATTTGATGAATTTAATTTTAAATAGTTAATTTAAATGTTAATTTATTAAATTGAATGTTTATTATATGAAATGTTAATTTGGTGCTGATTTGATGAATTAAATATTTATTGAGTGAATTTTTATATTACATTGGTGTTGGTTTGATAAATTTAATTTTTATTAGATGATTTTGGATGTTAATTTGATAAATTGAGTGTAAATTGGATGAATTTGAATATATATTGGGTAAATTGAATGTTACTTTAGTCTTAATTTGAAAAATTAAAATTTTATTAGATGGAATTGAATGTTACGTTAATTTGATGAATTAAATGTTTATTAGATAGGATTGAATGCGAATTAAATGAATGGAATATTAATTTGGGGTTAATTTAATGAGTTGAATGTTAGTTTATCGTTGATTCGAAGAATTGAATGTTAATTTAGTATTAATTTGATGAATTGAATGTTAAACAATTAATTTAAATGTGATTTTAATTTTAATGAATTGAAACCTCTACAAAAAAAGTTGGAACCCTTACCTATTTTTTTGGAACTTACCCCAAAAAAAGTTGGAACCTAGCAAAAAAGTTTGAACCCTACCGAAAACGTTAGAACCCTCCTCCAACAGTTAAAACCCACAAAAGATTATAATTCAATTCAAAAAAATTGAAACTCTGCTAAAAAGTTGAAACCTCTACGCCAATAATTGGAACTCCAAAAAAGTTGGAACCCTAGTTAAAAAAGTTGGAACACACCCAAAAGAATTGGAACCCTACCAAAAATGTTACCCTACCCAAAAAGTTGTAACCCTTCCCCCACAGTCAGAACCCACCCAAAAGTTATAATTCAATTCAAAAAATTGAAACCTTAGACAAAAAGTTGACACCTTGGGTTGGAACCTCCAAAAAAGTTGAAAATCTTCCCTCAAACGTTGTAATATTTACCCAAAAAAATTAGAATTCTTACCCAAAAAAATTGGAACCTATACCCAAAAAAGTTGAAACCCCTACCAAAGAAGTTGGAACCTACGCAAAAAAGTTAGAACCCACCCAAGAGTTGGAATCCCTACCAAAAAAATTGAAACCCTATGGAAAAATTTGGAACCCCTTCCCCAACAGTTATAACCCACCTAAAAAGTTATAATTCAATTCAAAAAATTGAAACGCCAAAAAGCTGAAACCGCTACCAAGAGTTGGAACCTCAAAAAATGTAACACCCCCCTCCACATGACATAATATTGTCCGCTTTGGGCCTATTGGCCCTCACGGTTTTGTTCATCCCAGTACCCCTAGGAAAAGGCCTCATACCATGTAAGGCGAGGGGCTTACATATAAGCCCAGCAACTTTTCCCTCTCTAACCGATGTGGGACATCAGGATCTCATAATCCACCCCCCTCAGGGCCGCACGTCCCCATGCAGCAGCTCGTCAGCTACCTGCCCGCCCACTACACGCGAGCACGTCAGGGGCCCACACTCGATCCAAGTGAGAGTCGGCTCTGATACCATTTTGTAACACCCCCCTCCACATGACATAATATTGTCCACTTTGGGCCCACTGGCCCTCATAGTTTTGTTCCTCCTAGTACACCTGGGAAAATGCCTCATACCATGTAAGGTGAGAGAGGGGCTTACATATAAGCCCAACAACTTTCCCCTCCGTAACCGATGTGGGATACCAGGATCTCACAAAAAAAGTTGTAACCTTTCCTCAAGAGTTGTAACCTCTATAAAAGAAAAAAGGTTGGAACTCGNCAAAAAAAGTTAGAACCCTAACCTATTTTTTTGGAACTTACCCCAAAAAAAGTTCGAACCCTACCGAAAACATTCGAACCCTCCTCCAATAGTTAAAACCCACAAAAAATTATAATTCAATTCAAAAAAATTAAAACTCTGCTAAAAAGTTGAAATCTCTACGCCAAAAAATTGGAACCTCCAAAAAAGTTGGAACCTAGCCAAAAAAGTTGGAACTCTAACCAAAAAAGTTGGAACACACCCAAAAGAATTGGAATCTTACCAAAAATGTTACCTTACCGAAAAAGTTAGAACCCTTCCCCCACAGTCAGAACCCACCCAAAAGTTATAATTCAATTCAAAAAATTGAAACTTTAGCCAAAAAGTTAAAACCTTGGGTTGGAACCTCCAAAAAAGTTGGAACCCTTCCCTCAAACATTGTAATCTTTACCCAAAAAAATTTGAATTCTTACCCAAAAAAGTTGAAATTTATAACCAAAAAAGTTAGAACTCACCCAAGAGTTGGAATCCCTACCACAAAAATTGAAACCCTATGAAAAATTTTGGAACCCCTTTCCTGATAGTTATAACCCACCTAAAAAGTTATAATTCAATTCAAAAAATTAAAATGCCAAAAAGTTGAAACTGCTACCCAAGAGTTGAAACCTCAAAAAAATTGTTAATCTTCCCTCAAGAGTTGTAACCTCTATCAAAATAAGTTGGAATCCGTACCCAAAAAATTAGAAACCTCTATCCAAAAAAGTTGAAACCACCCCAAAAAAGTTGAAACCCCTACCAAAAAAGGTGGAACCCTTACCCAAAAAGTTGGAACCCCTCCCTCGAAACCACCTAAAANTAAGTTGGAATCCGTACCCAAAAAATTAGAAACCTCTACCCAAAAAAAGTTGAAACCACCCAAAAAAAGTTGAAACCCCTACCAAAAAAGGTGGAACCCTTACCCAAAAAGTTGGAACCCCTCCCTCGAAACCACCTAAAAGGTTATAATTCAATTTAAAAAAGTTGAAAAATTAAAACTCTATCCCCAAAAATTATAAACCTATCGAAAATAGTTAAAATCTCACCGTAAAAGTTGGAACCCTTCCCCAACCGTTAGAGCTCATCCTAAAAAGTTTAACTCAATTCAAAAAAGTTGTAACCCTTACCCAAAAAATTAATTTGATAAAATTGAAAGTTTATTTGGTTTAAATTTGATNGCTCATCCTAAAAAGTTTAACTCAATTCAAAAAAGTTGTAACCCTTACCCAAAAAATTAATTTGATAAAATTGAAAGTTTATTTGGTTTAAATTTGATGAATTGAATATTAAATGTTATTAGATGACATTGTTAATTTGTTGAATTGAATATTAATTTGNTCGAAAATAGTTAAAATCTCACCGTAAAAGTTGGAACCCTTCCCCAACCGTTAGAACTCATCCTAAATAGTTATAACTCAATTCAAAAAATTTGCAACCCCTATCTAAAAAATNCTAAATAGTTATAACTCAATTCAAAAAATTTGCAACCCCTATCTAAAAAATTTATTTGATGAAATTGAATGTTTATTTGGTTTAAATTTGATGAATTGAATATTAAATGTTATTAGATGAAATTGTTAATTTGTTGAATTGAATATTAATTTGGTGTTAATTTGATGAATTAAATCTTTATTAGATAATTTTTTATTTTAATTTGATGAATTAAATGTTAATTTAATGAATTAAATATTAAATGGATGAACTGAATTTTAATTTGATGTTAATATGATGAATTGAATGTTTATTTGGTATAAATTTGATGAATTGAATACTAATTTGGTATTGTTTTGATGAATTAAATGTTTATTGAATGAAATTATATGTTAGTTTGATGTTGATTTGTAAAATTAAACCTTTATTGACGATTTTCGATGTAATTTGCTAAATTGAGTGTTAATTTAATGAATTTGAATATAATTTCGATGAATTGAATGTTAATTCCGTGTTAATTTTATGAATTGAATATTAATTGGATGTGATTGAATGCTAAGTTGAAGAATTAAATTTTATTGCATTATGATTTGAAGAATTTGTGGATACTCCTACTGGTCTGGATCTTCTTCCATATCTTAAGATCCCTTTAGTCTGTGAACCTTGTATGAAGATTTAATCACATTTTTATTGAAACAGNAGTTGAAGAATTAAATTTTATTGCATTATGATTTGAAGAATTTGTGGATACTCCTATTGGTCTGGATCTTCTTCCATATCTTAAGATCCCTTTAGTCTGGGAACCTTGTATGAAGATTAAATCACATTTTTATTGATACTGNTAAATTTTATTGCATTATGATTTGAAGAATTTGTGGATACTCCTACTGGTCTGGATCTTCTTCCATATCTTAAGATCCCTTTAGTCTGTGAACCTTGTATGAAGATTTAATCACATTTTTATTGAAACAGATTCTCAGTTTCAAATACTGCTAAATTTGACTTGTACTTGAAATTCTTTTGTTAACAAGAAGGAGTAGTCTAAGGTTAGAACATACCAAAACCCATGATTCTATGTCAATGGTGATTATACAATCTCTAATCCTCTTATTCATCTTTCTAAACTACAAAGCTATATATAACATAATGAAACCAAGAATTTCACTTTGACCAAATTCATTCTATTTTACAGGGCCTTACATTAGACATTCTACATACTTATCGTGAGGGGAATATGATTGTTGATTCATTGGGAAATAAAAGNCTACAAAGCTATATATAACATAATGAAACCAAGAATTTCACTTTGACCAAATTCATTCTATTTTACAGGGCCTTACATTAGACATTCTACATACTTATCGTGAGGGGAATATGGTTGTTGATTCATTGGGAAATAAAAGGGTCATTGATAGGGGTCGTTTATCTATGATTCCACTAAAGATATACCAATGCTGATGCAACAGGAATCCAAAAATATACGCAATTTAAGGAAGCGTTTTATAAAGTCAACATAATGGACAATAAATATTATATATGTCAAGGCTACTNGAATCCAAAAATATACGCAATTTAAGGAAGCGTTTTATAAAGTCAACATAATGGACTATAAATATTATATATGTCAAGGCTATTGGATATATCTCTTGGTGGAAGCAACAACACATTCAAGGCCTCATATATTCAACAACATGCACAGTTTCTAGGCTCAGTTCATGTTCATATACTCAACAACATGCTCAGTTTCAATGCTTAGGATATCAGATATTCAAACACAATATTGGGGATTCAATACCTCTGTTTTTACAATCTTGCTGGATATTCGTATTCTCCATTGCCTCATGAATTTCTTAAGATTGGTCTTCTTATTTGGTCACACTTCTTGGAAGCTTTGCTGGATATTGATCTTTTGCATTTCTCGAAGGAGGAGGACTTCTTCTTCCATCGAAGTTATATGCAAACTTTCTCAGGATTATTCTGGATTTGCGCTCAAAGGATTCTCACAAAGTTCTCTCTCTATACAGGATTCTCTTGGGAGCATTTTGTTTTTTTTTCAGAGATCTCCTATGTTTTATTTGAAACTATCCATCTTTCCTTATCAGTTGCCCTCTCAGTCGCGTATCAGGAGTGTTTCAGTTACCTTATCAGACTGAATGTCTTCCTAGATCAGATCTGCCTTATCAGCTGCTTTATCAATCCTTTAATCAGTCCTTAGCTGGAATGCTCTCAGCTCATCCTTCTTAGCTTATCTTGCTCGAAGCTCATGCTTGTAGCCTAGAAATACTTTTCAGCTCGTTCCCTCAGCTGCCTAACTCTCAACTCATGCTTGTATTATGCATGCATTGCTTCTATTATTCTAATTATTTTATTTTGTGTAATGAGGTGTAATTTGATTTTTAAATACCATCCTTCATTCCGTTAAAAAAAATTCTTTTTTTAAAGATTTTCGANTGTTTTGTGTAATGAGGTGTAATTTGATTTTTAAATACCATCCTTCATTCCGTTAAAAAAAAATTCTTTTTTTAAGGATTTTCAATGTTAATTTGATAAATTTAATGAATTTGAATATAAATTAGATGAGATTGAATGTTACGAATTAAATGTTTATTACTTGAATTTTAATGTTAATTTAATGAATTATATGTTTATTAGGTAAAATTAAATGTTGATTTGAAAAATTGAATGTTAATTTTGTGTAAATTTGATGAACTGAGTTTTAATTGGATGAAATTGCATGTTTGATATTGGTGTGATAAATTGAATATTTATTGAATGATTTTAGATGATAATTTGATGAATTATTAAAATGTTAAAAGTGTAATATAAAAAGGTTAAAAGTATAATATTAAAGGATAAAAGTGTAATATGTAATGCAGGATCGGTCCCCATTTCCAGGACCGGTCTTAATTAAATTACACTTACACCCATGAAGTATAACAATATTTTTATTTTGTTCTTTATATTTCGCCTTCAACTAATATTTTTATTCCACAACCGTCTATTATTTTTTTTGAAGATAAAATACATACAAAGTAAAAGTAAAATAATTTTCCCTTAAATATATAACTGATATTAATAATTGGGTTATCGGGTACAACTCTATTCGATACAAGTTTAATGGATGGAGTACAATTGGACTGGATATGGCACAACTTTTGGTTAACTACAACTGTATTAGATGTCTTATAGCTACTACCGAAAACAACTGGTTACATCGGTTTTAAAGAGAAAAGTGTCACCTATACAAGCCAACCTACTTTTCAGTATGGTACCGAAAAGTAGGTTGGCGGAATCGTAGTGTTACCCATTCAAGAAGATTTAAAAACTTTAACTACTAAACTAATTCTAAATTCTAAATTGACTTTAATTAACTACTCAAAACTAACTAGAACACTTTATGTGTCAAAACTCTAAACCTCATTAAAACTCTAATTATAAATTAATACCAAATAAATAAGAAATAAAATACTTAGAGAGTTTGAGTCAAACTCCAACAGCTTCTCTTGAATCAAACTCTTCAATTTTTGTCATCCGCATCATCCGCTTAAGTTTCATGAATTCATCGGATTTAAGTGGTTTGGCAAAAATATCTATAATTTGATCCTCATATTCACAATACAAGTTCTCAATCTCGCCATCAATAAACAAGTCTCAAATATAATGGCACTTCACATGAATATGTTTGGTCCTCCCATGAAAAACTAGATTCTTTGACAAAACAATAGCTGACTTGTTATCACAAAAAATTTTTGAAAAAATTTTCTATGCATGTTGCATAAATCTAAGCATACGACGCAACCACACTACTTGGGTAGCACAACTGGTGGCTGCATTATACTCTGCTTCAGTGGTAGAAAGAACACCAACTTGTTTTTTTGAAGATCAGGAAAAAAATCCTGAACCAATTTGAAAACAATACACTGCAGTACTTTTGGCAAGTTCACAAGAACTAGTAAGAGAATAAGAAATACCATCATTTTGGATACCTTTAACATACCTCAAAATCTTTTTTGCTGCTTGAAAATGGGATTGACGTAGAGACTCCATGTATCTTCTGAGAAGAGCAACTCCAAAAATAATATCAAGTCTAGTGAAAATCAAATAATGTAAACTTCCCACCAACCGTTTGAAATAGGTGAGATTCACCAACTCACCATTCCCATCTTTACTCAATTTCAACATTTTTTCTATCGGAGTAAAAATAGGATTACAAGAATCAATTCTAAAACGTTTAAGGATATCCCTAGCACATTTCTGTTATGAAATAAAAATCACACTGTCTATCTGATTAACATCAATCCCAAGAAAATAGGATATCAAACCCATATCAGTCATCACAAATTGAGAAATCATTGCCTCACTGAATTTCTCATTTAATTTCAGATTATTCCCTGTGAAAATAAGATTTTCCACATACAAACACACAATAATAATATCTTCATGAGAATTAGTTTTGACACACAAAGTGTGTTCATAGGGACATCTCTAAAAATCATTCTCCACAAAATAAGAATCAATCCTGGTGTACCAAGCTCTAGAGGCCTATATAAGTCCATACAAAGTCTTTTTTAACTTATAAACTTTGTTTTCCTCTCCTTTATTCACATAACTAGTAGGCTGCTCAACATAAACTTCCTCCTCAAGGACACCATTCAAGAAAACAGATTTCACATCCATTTAAAAAATCTTTCAAGAATTATTAGCAGCAAGAAAAATAATTATACAAACAGTATCAAGCCTAGCAATAGGAGCAAAAACTTTAAGATAGTCAATACCTGGTTTTTGTTTGTAACATTTGGCTACTAACCTCGCTTTGAAGTGATCCACCTCTCCATTTGGCTTATATTAGATCATGTACACCCATTTAACTTGAATAGCTTTCTTTCCCTTAGGAAGAGAAATAAGCTCTCATGTATTATTTTTCTAATTGACGTGAATTTCTTCATCCATTGCTTTCACCCAATGTTTCTCCCTGTAGGCATCACTAAAAGAAATAGGATCATAATCTGCATATAAAACAAAATTTATCAAATCATCATCTGAATGATCATTGTCAGTGTCAATAACATAATTCTCCAATCTAGCTGGCATGTGTCGTTCACGTTCTAAATGTCTAGATGACTCTGGCTGCGGAAATTGAACAGCTAGGCACTGTTTAATTGGCTAATCATCAACTGAATCATCAACATTAAAAGGAACAATTGTAGCTGACTTGTCTTCCTTTTGGGACCAATCCCAAACGCCCTGCTCATCAAAAGTGACATCCCTACTAATGATCGCTTTTCCTGTGTTGGGATTATAAAGCTTGTACCTTTTTGTAACTGAACTATACTCAATAAAAATACATTTTTCAACTTTGTACTCAAGCTTTTTCCTAAGTGGATCAGGAACATGGGCACAGGCAATACAACAAAACACCCTCAAATGTTGAATACCTGACTTCTTACCACTCCAAATCTCATAAGGAGATTTTCCCTTTAAAACTTATGGTAGGGGACTTGTTCAAAACATACACAGCACAAGCAACAACTTCTGCCTAAAAACTTTTAGGCATATTTTTAGATTTCAACATACATCTAACCATATCCATAATAGTTCTATTTTTCCTCTCTACCATACCATTTTGTTGGGGAGTATACCTGGCTGTCAACTGATGCTTAATACCATGATTTCTCAAAAAATCATCACAACCCATATATTCCTGACCTCTGTCAGTCCTCAAAACTTTTATTTTTCTCCCACTCTGCCTTTCAACATAAGCCTTAAAATATTTAAATTTATCACATGCATCAAATTTATTTTTCAAAATATACATCCAAGTTTTTTTTTGCTAAAATCATCAATAAACGTAATAAAATACCTACGACCACCATTATAAGGAACTTCAATAGAACACAAATAAGAGTAAATCAAATCAAGGGGTCTTTTTGCATGTCAAACTTGTTTATCAGGAAAAGGTCCCTATGTTTTTTTCCCAAAACACAAGTCTCACAAACTTGACTAGGAATATTAATTGCAGGCAAACCAACAATCAATTTTTCCGGGCAAGAAAATTTAAACTAAGAAAATTTACCTGCCCAAACTGCATATGCCATAAACAATTATCCCTATAAATTTCAGAACTAAGCAAGGTAAATTCTGACAATTAATTTGTAAAGGAAACAAACGATTAGGAGCCTTATTTACCTTTGTTATTAGTCCCTGGCGGCTGTCATTGATTGTACAAACACCATTAAAAATTCTCATATCATACCCCTTGTCTGACAACTGCCTCATACTCAATAAAATTGTGGCTAAGATCAGGGACATAATAAACATTTGAAATAGCATTGAAATACTCATTTTTTAACTTGATAAAAATTTTACCTTTTTCCCTTATGGAGATGGTTGAAGCATTCCCAAATTTAATGTCTTACTGAATAGATTCATCCAATACAGNGACCACACACATTCATATGTTATAGAATACTTACTTGTAGTGAGATTTGAAGCGTGATTAGGAGCCTTATTTACCTTTGTTATTAGTCCTTGGCGGCTGTCATTGATTGTACAAACACCATTAAAAATTCTCATATCATACCCCTTGTCTGACAACTGCCTCATACTCAATAAAATTGTGGCTAAAATCAGGGACATAATAAACATTTGAAATAGCATTGAAATACTCATTTTTTAACTTGATAAAAATTTTACCTTTTTCCTTTATGGGGATGGTTGAAGCATTCCCAAATTTAATGTCTGACTGAATAGATTCATCCAATACAATGAATATCTCCTTGTAACCACACATGTGGTTACTATAGCCAAAATTCAAATACCACTTGTTCTTTTGAACATCATCCATTACTTTATCAGCTAAAACCAGAACCTCTAAATTATCATCATTGTTCTCTACAATTTTAGTATGATAATTTTTATTATTGGGTCTCCATAATCTAAAACACTCAATTTTATAGTTCCCTAATTTTTCACAATTGTGACATTTGATTTTGGATTTATCACGTTGTTTACCCCAATTATTAGCTTTTTGTTTTTGCCACGTACCTTGATTATTTGAATGCTAATTTATTTGATTTGATTGGAATTTGTTATGGGACTCGCCTTTTTCCTTCTTGAAGCTGGTCTAAGTCTGCAAGGCTTTTTCTCCTAAAATCTTAGTCTTTTCATTCAATCTTTGTTCATGAGCTTGTAGGGAACCCATCAACTCATCAACTATCAGAGAATCAAGATCATTTGACTTCATGATAGTTGTGACTATAAATTCGAATCTCATTGATAAGGTCTGAAGAATTTCTCCATGATATACTCTCTGATTTTTTCATCTAAAAAAGCTTAAACTGTCTGTATAGGGTCAGCAAAAAAACTTTGTTCACCTTGTCTTGTCCAATATAACAATTGATTAAGGCATCTCATACGGCTTTTGCCGTCGAAACATGAGCAATTTTTTCATAAATTGATGAATTAATTGCTCTATAAATATACACCAACGCTCTGTTGTCTTTCTTTTGATTAATTATCAATTCATCATTTTTGTCTTTTGTGTGAGTTGGTAGATCTCCAAAATCTGTGAACTCGTTTTTCACAATATCTGGAAAATCCATGGCCTTGAAAAATAACTCTATTTGTATTTTCCAATGTTAAAAATTTGACCTCCCGTCAAATTTTCTAATCGGACATTGAACGAACTCGTTCATGTTTATCATTTTTGAAATTGGCTCTAATACCAGTTGTAGGATCTCAAAATAAAATGAAACGCTCAAATATCTCACACACAAAAATTTAATTAAACAAAGAAATAAAAAAATGAAGACAAACCAAAGAGAAACAAACAAGATGATGCCGAAGGCTTACGGCAAAAGGCAATCAAAAAACTTCTATTCAAAATCCCCTGCCGAAATTTTTTTTCTCTTTCATAAAAGCTTCTGTCACACTCCTTTTGGTTACATGTTCAAGAAGCCTTAAAAACTTTAACTACTAAACTAATTCTAAATTCTAAATTGACTTTAATTAAACTAATCAAAATTAACTAGAACATTTTATGCGTCAAAACTCTTAAACTCATTAAAACTCTAATTAAAAATTAATACCAAATAAATAAGAAATAAAATATTCGGAGAGTTTGGATCAAACTCCAACAATGAGTTTATTTATATTGTAGTATTCGGGCTGGTATTAATTTCAAATACTATAAACGGACCGATAAACCATAATAAACACGGTACACAAGATTTTGGACTATTTTTGCTTATCACATGTGCTTATACCACTCTAGACCCTATCTATTTGTATTCGAAATGAAATAACCATTTGGTTTGCTATAGATTTTGATATAAACTTTAGTTAATTTGGAGGGTCACTATTTTGATTGTTTTGAAAACAATTTGAAGAAATAGTTTAGAGGCGCAGGGCAATTGGAAAAAGGAGAAAACATTCAAACAAAGAGTGCATTCTTCACTAAGATAATAAAAAAAAGTTAAAAAGTATTGTGCACAAAACTCCCACATTGCAAGTCTATCTGGAACAAGTGAAATACACATCCCTATCATACATATAGAGAGACTGTTTGTGTAATATAGATATTTAGAAGAACAAATAAGAAAAAAAAATGAAGGAATATGTAATATTTCACATGAGTTTATATTGCTTAATATTGTTTCATTTTTTTTTTTGTAAATAAACTGAATTTTATTGATAGCAATTGAAGCCTTGACTTGTGAGCGAGAGCTTTATTTAAATTTAAAAAATGTAACAACTTGGGTGCTGGAAGGAAAGTGAATCATTCTTACTTTTCATCCTTGAAGGATAGAAAGTGTATCTCTCCTATTTTCCATCCTTTCTACTAAACGGAGCATTAAGGTTTCCCGAGGCTGATGGGATTGTAACATCCTCCATGACGTAATGCACGGGCCGGCAGAAGAAAGTTCTTCCCCACCACCTGCAGCTAAAATTCAATTCTAATTTTCACATGTTTTTTTGAATTTGAACATGTAATACATTTTATACTCGTGAACTTGGTTTGCCAAACATTAACATTGTATATTAACGTAGTATACTATGTATCCCAGATGTTGACATTCAAAATCATGAAGGAGCTGTGGCAGGCCATCTGGCCATAAGTAATTAATAATTGTCTGCACTTTTTAGCACAGTTCAGTTGTGAAGAGAGAGAGAGAGAGAGATCACGGATACAACAAAGTACATTTTTTTTCATGCGACACCCGTGTGTTTCTCTTCCCTCACACCTGACTTTGTCAAGAACAGTCAAAAGAACACTGATATATAAATGCTACCTTTACTCTCTTCGGAATCACTTGAATTTTCTATCATCGGCAGTCGTAGCAAATACTCTGTTGTGAGAAGCAATGTCAATTGAAGCTCTGGCCATGGCAGGCGCCGATTATATGGAATGTGACATTAACATTGAAGCATTGGAACGATGTGGCTCGGAACAGCCACCTCCATACCTTCTACCTGATCAACAGTATCTGAGCATTGAGGTTCACAGAAAGGGTGATGATATGAAGTTAGTAGACAATGGCGAGGTAGTGAAAGCAAAGATGCGGGAATGGGCTAAGGCAGTTGCTTCAAAGAAGAATGCATTCCAATTCGAAATATTTTAGATATTACTGATTTTGTTTTTGCAATTATCTTTCTCAGAACTTCTTGGGCAGGTTTAAGAATCTGTGTCAAGTTTAATCATATGTATTTTGATCTGGCTGGCACAAACTGAACCATTAATGAAAAAGTTGAGAACAAATTATACGTTGACCCCTCAACTATGACCTTAATCTCACTTTTTCGTCTGCGCCATTGATTTTCTCATATCGACCCACAACTATTTCAATAAGTTTCACACAACCCAGAAAGCAAAGGTCAGCATGTTTTGCACAAAAAATGCCCACGTGTAGTAAAACAAACATTCTCAATTTTTTAAATTCATGTAAAATAAATAAATATAGTTGAGCATCTAATGAGACAAATAATTATAGTTAAAAGCACAGTACAAATCCAATTTTTGATGAGGTACTTGAATTAATATTGATGAAAAATGCATCATGCCCATTTTCTTGGACAAAGTACTAAGAAGAATGTTATTGAAACCTAAAAAGCAACTTTAATATGGTGCCTTAATGTTATCTTACCTAACATATTCTAATAGAAAAATATTATGTAATTCAAATTTATAATTTAGATTTATATCTCAAATGAAGAAAGATCATTGGATGAGTGAGTCCTATCAATTTTTTTAAATAAGACTCACTGATTCAATGTTCCCTTCATTTAAGATGTAAATTTGAGATGCAAATTTGACTTATAGATTTACTCATTCCAATAACATTATGGTGGCTTCAAAATTTAAACCTTTTTTTAAAATTGGTCAAAGGTGTTTCTAAATGGTCTTTTAAATCATTAAATACAAACATAGCAGTTTTATTGTGATAAAGACAAGTTTAAGTCCACTTTTTTACACTCTAATCCATTCTAATTAAATATTATTTTCGTTTCTAAATATCTATCGTTTTACATAATTTTTTTTGTTCCATAATATCTGTTGTTTAATGAAATCAAAACATAATTAATATTTTTTCTTCCAAATTTACTCTTAACTTTTCAATGCATTGGATTTGGTGGATGCTAAGTGTCTTTCATATTCCGTACNATGAAATCAAAACATAATTAATATTTTTTCTTCCAAATTTACTCTTAACTTTTCAATGCATTGGATTTGGTGGATGCTAAGTGTCTTTCATATTCCGTACCTTCCCAATACGTATTGAATAAGGGTATTTTAGTTTTGTGTAATTATTTTTTACTCATATTAGAACTATTTAATAACTTATTTAATCTCTGTATAAAAATCTTAAATGACAGATATTTAGGAACGAGCAATGCTATTGGAACCTAATTTACTGATTTAATTCACTATGATCTTTGGATTGATTGTGGGTTCTATCAAATATTGAAACTTGGTGTTAATCTCATCAAAAAATAAAAATAATAAATTTTAAATTAAAAAATTAAATTATTATTAACCGTCCTTGCTTTAGACCTCAAATCTTGTTGAGCCACCCCTGGTTTTCTAATGTTTAAGTGTTTGTCCTTCATTTTCATTTTCTCCTAGTTCTGAGTTGTTGACGTGATGAAGTCCAAACCTAACAGTCAATTAATGTCTTACTGGTTTTGGATTTTTGTTACTTATGCAACTACTTGTTTCCATGCTTGCAAGAAATGAAGCATATTAGAATGAGGCATGGAACTAGCAGTTCAGGGACAAAGGTCAGATTTGGATGTCATTATTGCAAACTAAGCTTTCATAACCATTGGGTCCATAATGAGTCTCGATATTCGTTGTGATATGCAACTAATCCAATAAATTGTAATGAATTAGATTAGTAAATTATGTTAATAAATTAATATTGCTTTTCTGAAGCAGATTGGAGTCCACAATAAGGGGAGAATTTCTAGGTTGTTTGGCCAATAAGTAATGTTTGGACAGTGAAATGATTTTTTTTGCTATGTTTGTTTTGTTTGTTTTTTACTTTTTGGTTATGGTGTTTTGGACAGTGAATTGCATGCAATTTTATTGTTCAAAAAATTAATGTGTCCTTCCCTTACAATGAATTAAATCTGAGAAAATTGTAATTATTTTTTGTATGCATAATTTCACTAATCTTTGCCCTTTTTGTTGAATGATTTTTATTTTGTTATTGATTGTAATTCATTGTTTATGAAAATTTTGGACAATCAATTAGGAGTTTCATTCTATTAAAATTTAGTATTTGTGAAAATTTTGGGTTAGTATGTTGTGGTCAATTATTTTTCATTGTTTTTGAGTTCAGTAATTTTTCAATGTTTTTGATTTCGCTATTTTTCACTATTTTTGAGTTCAATAGTTTTTCACTGTTTTTAAGTTCAGTAATTTTTTTAAAATTATTTTTGAGTTTACTGTTTTTCACTATTTTTGGGTTCCCTAATTTTTATTATTTTTGAGTTTACTATTTTCATTAATTTTGAGTTCACTATTTTTGGTATGGATAATTTTCATGCCATTAATTATATTTTAGTAAATAAGTTGAATTTTTACTTTCGAAGATATTAAAATAAGATGAAATTTACTCTTTTCAAATTTTCTATGTTCCAACACAAGGTTAATGAGATAAAATTAAGTCTAAATTTCAATGACCAAAACAGTGAAAAAAGTTGAATTTTTATTGTCTGAAATATTAAAATTAGATAAAATTTATTGTTTTAAAATTTTTCAAATTTCAACACCAAGTAAAATGGGTAAATAGTGAAATGACCCAATTTATTTGCACCATCATTGAAACAGTAAAATTTGAAATTGAAAATTTTATGAACTATGAGGTTCATTCTATTAATGTTCATTATTTATAATTTTTTCAATATTTTTGAGTTTGTTGCTTTTGAGATATGTTTCATAATTCAAATTTTCAATATCTTTGTAGTTCACTATTTGTGAAAATTAGTTTCATTTTATTAAATTTTACTGTTTATAAAAATTTTATACAGTGAACAACGAATTTCATTCTATTAAATTTCATTGTTTGTGAAGGTTTTGTGAACTAAGAGTTTCATTATATTAAAATTCATTATTTATCAAAATTTTGCTAACTTAAGTGTTTTATTATATTAAAATTCACTATTTATGTTTTTTAAAATATTTTTAAGTTCACTAACTTTTCACTGTTTTGGATGGCATGTGGTTATGGTAGGTTTTGGCTGGTGGTGGTTAGCAATAGGTGGTGGTGGATTTTGGTTGGTGGTCATTGGCGACGATGATGGTGGTTGTGGGTGGTAATGGTTGTGGGCGACGATGATGGTGGTAATGGACGGTGGTGAGCTGTGGTGGTGGTAGTAGTTTGTGGCGCTGGTGACTTTGGTGGTTTGTGGTGATGGTGGGTGGTGGCGGTGATGGGCTGTGGCGGCGGTGGATTATGGTGTAGGTGGTAGGTAGAGATGGTGGTAGACTAGTTTTTCACTGTTTTGGATAGTGATGGTTGGCATCAATGGTGAATAGCAATAGTGGGTGGTGGGTGGCAAGTGGTGGTGGTTGGGTGGGCTAATTTTTCACTGATTTGTTAATTAAGAGTTTCATTATATTAAAGTTCACTATTTATGTCTTTTCAATATTTTTGTTCATTAATTTTTCACTGTTTTGGATGGTGGTGGTGATGAGCTAGTTTTTCAAATTTTTGGGTGGTGGGTGATGGTGGTTATGAATGATGGTTGGTGGTGGGAGAAAGGCTAATTTTTTACGATTTTGAAAAACCCCGCCTAGTCCCCCGCCTTCACCCTCACCCAATCCCAAGCCTAACATAATCCACATTCTAAATAATCCAAAAAATAAAAAAAATTACATGTCACCAACTGAAAATTGTAACATAATTCTCCTCATCAATAAAGACTAGCATTTGGTATAATGAGCATGCAAGAAGTCTATCCAACAATTTTCAAAGAGCAAAAATCAAGTAGAAGAAACTCAAAAATCAGCAAAACCATATCTAACATTATAATCAAAATTCAACAAACACCATATTCAAGTAATAGAAAATTAGAAAATTCATTTTAACATAGAAAATCAGATGTAGCACATAAAAATTGCAGATTTAAAAAAAAAAAATCAGAACAAGCAACATCTAAAAACCTGTTATCTAACGCACCATAGATTCGAAACAAAAACCCTCAATAGCTAGCGTAACACAGACCCTTAGATCTAACAACACTCATCACAAATCTAACAAAAAGAATAACAGATCTAACAAAAACCATAAAAAAAAACACAAAGGTAATTGATCTTACCTCATTGGAAAACGGATTGCCACCAGAAACATGAATCTTACTGGAATTGCAGAGAGAGAGAGAGAGAAAGTTGAGGGGTAGAGCGTAGACTTTTGGTCTTGCAGATCTAGTTTAGGGGATGGGTGAAAAATGTCTTTTTTGTTTTTTTTTTTTTGCATTGGTGGAATTAAAGATGAGAGGAATGGGCAGGTGGTGGGGGTTTGGGACACAAAGAGAGGAAAGAGAGAGAGAGAGAGAGAGAGAGAGAGAGAAGCATGGTGAGAGAGATGGATAGTCTTTCTAGTGAGAGAGATCAGATAAACAGTGACATAGTAGAAAAGAGAGAAATGAAGAAAAGGAGTGGCGCTAGGAGGTCACTAACACCATCTAAGGGATCATGAATGGGCTGGCGAGATCTGTTACCTATTTGCCTTGAAATGTGAGGTGTGGCCAAATCTAAGGATTAGAGAGATGAAGAAAGAGAAATAAGAAGGAAGGAGAGAAAGAGTGTGTGAGAGATGAGAGAGATTAAGGAGAGTGGGGAGGGAGAAAGCAAGTTGTCATTTTCTGTTAGGTGGGAGTGGAGAGGAGGAAAAAAGAAGGGAAATGAAAAATAAAAAGAAATGGACCACTAAATTTTGAAATTAATTTTATAGATCGGTGGGAATGGGATTGGGGTTTATTATATATCACGGGTTAGCGGGGGCAGGACATGGGTAAATTTCAATTCATCCTCGCTTTCATCCCCGCACGTACTATAGGAAAAAAAGGGTTTTTACGACGGTAAAGTGCTGTCACAAAAAAGGTCTAATTGTCGTCACAAATACTTTTTGTGGCAGCATTGTCTTGCCATAATAAGTGTGGCCTCAAAAGGGTTTTATTGCAATAACAGACTATCTCAAATAGTATTTACGGTAGCAATACACTATCATAAATAAGTGGTCACAAAAAAATCTGACACTTTCACTTTTATCACGGTAGCAAAAGTGCATCCTCAAATATTACATTTAGCTGTCGTAAAAAATAGAAGACTTTGTTGTGGTGGTTAATATATTGTCATAAAAGGTATGAAATTTTTTCTACGTTAAATAAAATATATTTATGACGGTAACAATGCCACCACAAAAAGAAAAAAAAACATATTTTTTTTAAATATTATGTACCATTAGCAACCAATGTTACATATTCTGTGCATATATACACTTTCATCACATGAGTTTAAAGGTACCCATCCTTACAACTACACAAATTTAATATATATAGGGTATCCATGGGCCGGGTTACCCACGGGTTCCATTAGTCGGCCTGCCCAAGCCTGAGCCCAATATCCTTTAAGATAGGGCTTGAATTTACCCCTAAATCCACTCCTCGGCCCGAAGCCTGGCCCAAAGACTAAAACCCAGGCTAATAACACCCCCCCCCCCTCAAACCTGGCCCAAAGCCCGACCCAATAACCTACCCACAAAATTTGAGAATTTGAGAGTTGGAAGATAGGTGAGAATTTGAGAGTTAGGTCAAAAGTCTTTTAAATTTTTTGAAATCCTGCAGTTGAGCTGGTCTATGACTTCTGTCATGTGACTGTCTCAGTGCCTTGTCTTTTCGTCTATGATTATCTTCCGTCTTAGCTAAGTAGAGCAGGATGAAAAAGTCATAAAATTTTTTTTTTCTCCAATTATACAACTAACGGTCATAAATAAATGGTTACTTTTTAATGTATAATTTATAAATAAAGCTGATTGCATTTCATTTCAACCCACCACATTTGCAAAAAGAAAACTCTCATTTGCTCTTAACTCTTATTTGCTCTCAACTAATAACTCTCAAGTGTTCTGAAGTCTCAAGACTGAGCTTTTAACTGTCTCAAAGACTCAAGATTGTCAAGTGCTCTCATTTGGTGAGAAAGTTCTTTTGACATAATTTAAGTATTTATTTTTTTTTATAGTTTAATTTACGTAGTAATGATTTCATCTCATTCACAAAATATTTTTTATAACGAAATTATTGAGTTGAATAATGATAATGAGAATATCGATGAGGGTAAAGGGGATGATCCACTTTTAACGCTTGAGATGGATTCTACTGGGAATGTACCATCTAATAAAAGAAAAAAGTCCAAGACCTGAGATCACTTTGAGAAAATCAAAATTAAGAATTTTAATGGGGTCATTACATCAGAAAAGGCTATAATTATTATAAAAAAATTTTTGCTGGAGGCTCTAAAAATAGAACTAGTCACTTAACTAGACACCTAAAGACATGCTTATTAAAATGTCAAACTGATATTAGACAAACAATATTATCACAATTTGCTAGCATCGGTACACTAAGTACTTTTAGTTGTGAACCTGAATCTGCTAGAAAAGCAATTGTTGGATGAATTGTTATAAAAAATCTTCAATTTATTCTTGTAGATAATGCTGAATTTGAAAAAATGTTACAAAGTGGGTTTAATCCTTCTTTCCGAAAGTTTCTCATCAAACATGTCAAAGAGATGTTACTAAATATTATGTACAAGAAAAATATAATTTAATTACTTATTTTGATAATCAGAAAAGTAAAATTTGTTTAATTTCTGATATTTGGACTTCTTGCCAACAATTAGGATATTTATGTATAATTGTTAATTTTATTGATGATAATTGGGTTATGCAAAAAAAAAAAAATTATTACTTTTATAAGGATTGAACATAATCATAGTGCACAAATTATTTTTGAAGTTATTTATAATCAGTTACAAATTTATTGTATTCAAAACTAGATTTTTACTATTACTTTAGATAATACAACAAATAATAGTAGGACAGTAAGTCATTTAAAATGTTATTTAACTTTACAATATAAAGATACTTTTTTTCATATTAGATGTATGTGTCATATGAAAATCTCATAGTACTAAATGGTCTTCATGATATTAGATTTGTAATTGATAAAAAAATAGGCATATTATGTATCATGTAATATGTTCTTAAAATAGACTTAGGACATTTGGAACTTTGAAACTTTGTGTAAAAAAAATAATTTAAAATACAAAAAAATATCATATGATGTGCAATATAGGTGGAACTCCACCTATAAAATGCTAGATGTGACAATTAAATATAAATTTGTCTTAAATGACTATGTTAATATAGATACCACTGGTTCATTATCGTGTTCCACCGAAAAGGAATGAGATATCACTGATAAAATGAAAGATTTTTTGAAAGTTTTTTATGAGATAACTACGACTTTATCTGGTAATTATTATGCAACTATTACACTTGCCTATCTTCATATAGTTAGTATTAGTGATCTTTTTTAACAATATAGTATTGAACCCAAATTTTTTACTATTTTACATAATATGCAATCTAAATTTAATAAATATTTTTCACCACTTCCTATATTTATTGGTTTTGGTATGTTAATTGACCATTGATTTAAAGAATTTGGCTTTGTAAGTGTTTTTATGTCTCTATATGGTAACTTAAATGATAAATACATGAACCACATGAATAAATAAAATATTATTTTGAAAACTTTTTTTAATGGTGGTACACTTAATCCCCTCTCAACTTCTGGTGATATTGTTGGTAGTACTAGTAAAGGTAAAGGTAAAACATCTATGCTAGCTTCAATTTTGACCAGATGAGGTATATCAACATCTAGGGAGTTAACTGAATTTCAACAATATTACAATGCTCCATTGGCAGGTGTTGAAGATCCTAATTTTTGATATTTTGGAATGGTGGAAAGGATATCAAAATAGGCTTCTAATTCTTTCCATTATGGCTCATGATATACTAACAGTTTCTATGTCAATTGTAGCATCTGAATCTGCTTTTAGTACATGTGGACGTGTCATTGATGAGCATAGAAATTGTTTGGATGGAAAGACAGGGGAAGCCCTCATGTGTCTTCAAGATTGGTATGCCACTGAAGCGAGAGATCAAAATATGTAAATAAATTTCCCAATGCTAGAATTTGAAATTTTAAAAATTTAGATATTATGTATAATGTATTTTTTTTCATGTATTAAATATACAAGCTTTTCATGTACAAAAGCCTTTAATTGGTAGAATTGTGCAAATGATAGATAAGTGAGTAGATGCCAACCTAGTTGGGATGTACTCATTCTATTGTTTTGCAATTTCTCTTCTATTCATAAATAAAATTATTCATTATTTAATTTTTATCCATTTTGATTTTGACTATACTTTTAATTCAAAAATATAATTTACAAAAAAATTAAATGAAATTGTATATTTTTTTCAATAGGACCCAATAAGCCCAGCAAAGCTTGTCCAAACAGGCCCACAAAACCCACCCAGTCAGGCCTGCCTAGAAAGCTCGCCCGCAAAGCCTGCCTAATAGGTGACGGGTAGCTTACCCTTGCCCGAAGCCCGGCCCGCCCAATAACTCGCCTGAGTACGGGCTTGGGCCTACACTACCAAAGCCCGACTCGAAAAAAATTCGCGGGCTGAGCTAGACAATCCTAAATATATAGATAAACGCAAGTAAATATGATAAACATTTTAAAAAACATAGCAATATTTTCATATCTAAAAAAAATCTCATGAGTTAAATAAAATGTAAAATATGCACTTTTGCAAAACATAATAACGATCCATGAATACCAAAAATTAATGCAAAAAATTGAACATCTTTTCCAAACCAGCTACTCCCTCAGTGACACCTGAAAAAAAATAAAAAATTATTGTTATTATACTGAAATGATATTTCTATACATATATACAATAAAGAACTAAAAGAAGTTAAAATATACATCAATAGAAGGCCACACAATATTTCTCTAAACGGCTTGTCCAATGTAAGAATACCTCGGCGAGACCTTATCAAATACACCTTCGGATCTCTTGCATTTTTAACAAATACTTGCCAAAAATTTAATCCCAATGGAATTCCATCTATTTCTGTCAATTGGTCCATACTAATAATAAGACACTCTACCACTATGCGTTTTGGAATTTTAAAACTAAGTCTACTTTGTCTCCAACCTATAAACAAAATAATGATTGTTCATCAAGAAAAATATATAATAACGGTTAATATTACTTATTTTGATGACTACTAATCATTATTATAAATACATAATAGAAAGAATCCATGTAATTCACAGGCGTATGTGATTCACAACATGTGACGCATATCATCAATACACCACAAATACAACAATATACATGTAATCAACGTCATATTTGAAACAATCATGATGAACTAAGAAATTGAAATAATTTATGTATCGTTGAGCTCAACATATATGCGAACTAGATCACAAAATATCACAACAATCAGAGATTCACTAATACATATTAACATTCAACAACATGAAAGGAAACACAATCCAACTATTTCTAACAGGCATAACAATTTCCTTCCAAGTAAGAACTATAAAAGATAAGCCATCGGACATGCTCAATTTCTAATAAAATTAATTAATGAAAATTTCCTACAAGTGACAACCATTTTACAGAGAAAAAGTGAAACATCATTGGTGAAACAATCTCACGTAAAATACACATACCTTGAAATAATCTATGTTAAATAATACCATATTTCCTTTATTCCTAACTGCGGTACGAATCTGTACCTATATTTGACATCAAAATTGTTATTGGACACAAATACGAAAATCAAAAGTTTTGTTGTGGTACAAGTTCATAAATTCTTAGTTTGTAACATAAATATAAATTTTAGTACAAAACCTTATTACATGGCCATATAGACAGAAATGTCGCATGAGATTCCTTCTGATATTGTGGAAGTCCATCTCCCCTAGATTCAATTTGCGTCCTTATTAAATTCGAAGCCTAAGACATGATAACATATAAAAATTAAAATCTACATAATTTAAAATTTTCAAATTGCAAAATGGAATTTGTCATACTTATCCTCCCGTTGGACCACCATAGGATCGCATCCACTTTTCAATTGAGATTCCAAAAAAATAATTTTTGCTCGCATAAGTCAAATTCTGCTCGCATTCTTTCAATATATTGTTGAGCTACATCAACTCGCATTATTTCTTTTAATTGTTGCTCTACCTCCGCTTGCATCTTTTTTTTTTTAAATTGTTGCTCTACCTCTACTCGTACTATACGACAAATTTGATCAATGAACGCAGGATTTTATACATCTGATGAGCTTGTGGTTTGTTTATACACTACACTCCGAGGCACTTCAATAGCGTTGGTCCTACAATATCCATGTCCATCTAGTATTCAATAAGATGATGATGCACAGCTATTCATGGAATGGAATGGAGGAGGAAGAATAAAGTTAATCACAAATACAAGGAAGATAAAAAAAATTCATTTAGCTATCAATAAATCAATCACAAACATTTATATTCAAGCAAGAATTAATTTAGCGGCCTGTGCAATACACGTTGAAGGATGTTTAGTGTCACAAGGGTTGTAAATTTTAACTACCTTGAAAAAGATATATGGTTATGTTCATTTATAGTTGCGCTTATGTGATTTTTGTGTGTGAGGTTCTAGACAAACACCATCACTGTCATTAATCTCAAACCTATATAACTCATAAAAACCCCCAAAATTCAGAGCTTGTGTATGTTCTCTAGAGGTGCCTTCTCCTTTTCGTTGATGCTTGTCCCGCTTGTACGAAGGGTGAGTATGCGAGTAAGTATGCTTGTCCCACTTGTAATATGGACATCCACCATTTGACTTAAAACAATGTAACTATTATGGCCAAAAAGGGATTGGGTGAGGGAGTGAGATTCTGGGAGGATTTGTGTGTGTGTAAGAGAGAGATAGAGATAGAAAGAGAGAGAGAGAGAGAATGTATCCTTCAATCCTTGGGTACAAGATTAATTGTCTCGTTGAAAAAAAAATGACAATGTTTATATTCTAAACACATTTTTTTAGTGACGAATAAATTTGCAGTTTGAGAACGATGCACTTAATAGAGGTCTAACTATTATCACTTATAAAAAAGTAAAATGCTTTCAGGTAATTCTAAAAATATTTTTCATGACGCAGGGTGTAATCGAGTAAATATAATTTGTCCTACATGTATTTTATACTATCACGTGAATTACAAGTGATCAGTTTAAGGCTTAATTTTGGACTATTACACCACCCGTCCATGTGAGAGCCACGCTTCAATTCATAAAAACAGTCCAGCTCCTAATAAATATTTGATCAATTCAAAAAAATAATCCCAATTACCATTCTGCTTGTGTGTATTAACACATATTGACAAGATACTAGTATTAACCTTTTTAAACAAAAATGATCCTAACACATTGCAAATAATTTTTGCATTTGTCAAAATATCAACCAATTAGGATTAATATCAAATGGCATTACGGCTACCAACTTGGTAGGACTAGATATCTATGTAGGGAAATATCTATGGAGACTCACACAAACTAAGAATTAAAGATAAAAAATAATATTATTTGGACTCAAAAATCTGATCTAATTTGTTAATATAATGATATAGATTCATAGGAATCATTGTATCAACATCAAGTTCCAATGTNCTCACACAAACTAAGAATTAAAGATAAAAAATAATATTATTTGGACTCAAAAATCTGATCTAATTTGTTAATATAATGATATAGATTCATAGGAATCATTGTATAAACATCAAGTTCCAATGTTTGATGAGACACCATTCAATGTAAGAGAGAGAGAGAGACGTACCATTCTTTGTGAAGACAAGTGCTTGCCGCTAGGGAAGAAGACAACTGACTGCCGCAAGGGAAGAAGAAAAAGAAGAGAAAAAAAGTACCAAAAAAAGGAGGAAAAAGGAAAATATGGTGCTGCCGCTAGGGAAAAAAAAAGAAGACAAAAAAAAAGGGCAAAAAGAGAGACAAAAAAGAAAAAGGGGAGGGGAAACGGATATTTGTTTTTTGGTTTTTTTTTTCCTGCAATTGTTGCAATGAATTAAAACTTAAATAATTTTATAGGCAACAAAAAATTAATGTCTGTCTATTAGTTTTTTATAGGTCTGTCAATTGTGTCAGGTGAAACGGATTTGTGTCGAATCTTAGCGGGTTCGTATCAGGGGCGGCTCAACAGTATTAAAAAAAGGCTTGGACTCTAGACCCCAAATTTTTAGAAAGCCCCATAATTTTAGGTACATTACTAACCAGAAAAAATTTAGATTTTTTTGGCTGTGGGTATAATTTTTTAGACTTATTTGAGGAAAAGTGTATGAATAAGTTTTTTACTCTCCAATTTTAATAAAACATATTGTGTTTAGGTACAAAATTCAAATAAAATCACAAATTTTTACCTAAATACCCTCCCTTAAATTATGCATTTTTGATTGACAGTTATATATTGAATCAAATATGTAAATATTTCATTAGACTCTGTCACTATGTCTCCCCTATTTTCTCTCCACCTCTCTCTCTCTCTCTCTCTCTCCATTACTTTCCTCATCTCTTCCCTATTTTCTCTCTCTATCTATCATTGATAATCAGTTACGATTGTCTTATAATACACCAAACAGTCACTCATGCGTTCTAATAAGCCAAAAAGTTACACAAAATTATAACACTAACCAAATTTGTCATTTAGTTGTTTACATAAACTAAATAGTTGTACTATTTAGTATCACGACAATATTACACCAATTATATATACTAAATTTAGTATAATGGTAAAGTCTTTTGTGTAATAATAAACCCAATTTGGTGTAACTATATCGTGATGCTAAATTTTGTACCTCTTTGATTTATATAAATAATTGAATGACAAAATTGGGTTGGTGTTGTAATTTCGTATAGTNAACTATATCATGATGCTAAATTTTGTACCTCTTTGATTTATATAAATAATTGAATGACAAAATTGGGTTGGTGTTATAATTTCGTATATTTGTTTAGTATAACTGTTTGATTTATTAGAACATGTGAGTAACTACTTGATGTATTATAGGATAATTGTAACTAATAGGAGTAAATGTTTAGTGTAATTGTGTTGTTATCACGTTGATATAAGGAAAGAGAGAAAATAAGGAAATAAGGGGAGAGGGAGTGAGAGAGATATGAAAAAATTAAATCAAATCTTTACATATTTAAAAAAAAAATTATCAATGTGAGAGAAATAGATAGAGAGAAAATAGAAAAGAGGGAGTGAGAGAATAATGGAGAGATAGAGTAATGGAATAATAAATGATCTTTTAGTCTTTTTTCAAAAAAATGCACTTATGGACAAATAAGTTTCTTTAATTTAGTTTAACTCAAATAAATCTAAATTTTTGTACCGTCTTCTAAATTACCAAAAAAATTTAAATCCTTTAAATTCTAAACCCTAAAGAAAATGCCCCAAAAAATTAAGTGTAATCAAAAATTTTTTTATAATAATTTGGATCGTACTCAAAAGTCAAATTATATCTATCGTTACATATTCTCTCTGGAAAAATAAGTAAAAAACATTTTAAAAAATTAAAATTTAACATACTAGCTGGTAAAAAACAAAATAAAACTTAAAATATTTTTCTCAGCAATACTAGCACGTCCTTTTTTTGTCTCTCTCTCACATAATAAATTAAAAATAAATTAATTTTTTAAAAAAATAATATTAAAAGTAAATTAATTTTTTTCAAAAATTAATATTAAAAATAAAAAAGGCCCTCATTTAGCTTTTTCGATTTAAGCTTCAAATTTTCTTGAGCCACCACTGGTTTGCATCAAAAAACACTCAGCTCATACTCAATTCATTTATTAATTTGTTTCTAAGGAATTATGTCATATCGGATTTGTGTCGTGTATAAATATTGTATAAATGGTATATAAACAAGTCGTGTCATGTCCTTTTCTTCTAATTGGTTTTACTAATACATGATTCGTTTATTAATCATATCGTGTCAAATCCACTCGTTTATTAAACAGGTGGTTTAAGAAAGACACAAACCTACTAATTTTGTGTCTTATCAACGGGTCGTGTAATATTTTGACACCCCTAATTTTTTATATCAAAATTGACTTTGTAGAGTTTAATTTTTTTCTTTGAACTATAAATTGTCTTTTGATGTAAAACTATATAATTTTATTCAATATTACTTGTAACATGAAAAATAGTCATGGCCAATGCAAATTTTTTAAGTGTTTTTCTTCTTTAAACTATAAACTTTTTTTTAATCTAAAATAACGTTTTAATGTTTTATGAAATGTTATAAGCGGCGGGAAAAATAGCTGCCACAAATACAATTTTTTTTTTGAGTTTATGAAATATTATTTGTAGTAAGAAAAATAGATGCCTTAAATACATAAATTTCTTTTTATTTTATAACAATATTTATGATAGGAAAAATATTTTTTATTATTTTTTGATTTATTTTTTTATGACAGGAAAAATAGCTGTCACAAATATTAAAAAGACACAAACACAACTGCCACAAAACAATATCTCAAACATGCCTTTTGTGACGGCAAAAACAGCTGTCGTAAAACATTTGTCACAAAAGACCCTTATTCTTGTAGTGACGGATTTATACGGGTATCCCCATATACATCCATCATCCATACATATGGTCCATCCCCGATCCAAACGAGACACGTTTGAATGAATACCCATTTTTCATCGGTCCGTTGTCATCGCTAATAGTAGTGGGCTAATTGTTTTGGGTGGTGGGTGGTGGTGGTTGGTAGCTATGATGCATGGTGGAGGGTGGTTGGCTATTTTTTCACTGTTTTGGGTGGTGGTGTTGGCAGTGGGTGAAGGTGGGCTAGTTTTTCGGCACGAAGAAATTTATTGTTGGCAAATTCTTGTATTATAAAATAATGGATTCAAAGACCATCATAACCCAAGTTCAAGAACTTAAAGTTATCCTTCATGATATCCATGCCGATGGTATATCTCTTAGTGAGTCAATCCAAGTGGTTGCGATCGTGGAAAAATTACTAAAACTTTGGAAGATTTTCAAGAATTATCTCAAGCATAAACGCAAGGAAATGAAACTTGAAGAATTGATTGTTTGTTGGAGGATTAAAGAAGATAAACGTAAATCTGAGAAAAAAATAAAGTCTTTAATTCCGTGGAATCTAATGCCAACATTGTCAAAGGTGGAACAAGGACTAACAAGCATAGGAAGTATAATGGTGAATGTCAAAATGAAGGATCTAAGAAGTTCAAGGGTAAGTGCTATAACTGTGGCAAACCTATACATCTCTTTAAAGATTGTCAAAAGTCAAAGAACTTCAAGAAGCCAAATGCTCAAACAAAGAGACTAAAATAGAGAAGTTTTCAATAGAACTCTCTGACATGAACCTCTCTACAGTTGCATCTAAATATAACTTGATGGGTATCCCTAAGGAGTGGTGGGTTGACATCGATGCTACTCGACTTATTTGCTCCAACAAATGGATGTTCTCTACTTACAAGAAGTTAGAGAGTAATGAACAACTCTACATGGGGAACTCCTTTACCTCCAATGTTGAAGGATGTGACAAGGTGATACTAAAGATGACGTTTGGCAGGGAACTCACATTGAACGAAGTATTTCATATCCCTGACATTCATAATTCTTCTTACTTGCTTGAATCTTCAAATACATGGCATACTAGACTATGCCATGTTAATTATGATACTATTAGAAGATTAGTTGACTTGAGTGATTTGCCTAAGTGTTCTATTAATTCAAATTATAAGTGTGAGACTTGTGTGGAATCAATGTTGACAACAACATCTTTAAAATAAACTGTACCGAACCTCTTGAATTAATTCGCAGTAATATTTGTGACTTAAAATTTGTGCAAATTAGAGCTGGTAAAAAATATTTGACTACTTTTATTGACGATTACACAAGATACTGTTATGTTAAAGAATTATAAAAATAAAGTTGAGAATCAACTTAGCAAGAAAATAAAGGCATTGAGAAGTGATAAGGGAGATGAATATGAATCCATTTTTGTGAAAATTTGTTCAACACACGGAATCATTCGCCAAACTACTGCCCCTATTCGTCAAATGGCGTATGTGAATGTAAAAATCGAACATTGAAAGAAATGATGAATGCAATGCTATCAAGTTCAAGTGTATCCCAAAATTTGTAGGGGAGGGGGAAGCCTTATTATGTTGCTAATTATATTATTAACAAAATGCCTTATAAGAAAACAAATAAGAATTATTGAAATGTTGAAGACCTTCTTATAAATACTTAAAAGTGTGGGGGTGTCTAGCAAATGTGACAATTCGTAAACCTAAAAAGGTTAAAATAAGACCTAAAACCATTGATCGTGAGCATAACAATAGTGCACATCGACTACTTATTCATAAATTTGAGATTTATGACGTCATATTAATACAATTATTGAATCAATGAATACTTGATTTTTTGAAAATATTTAATATGACACATGAATCAAGCTCATTAAAGAGACTAGTTGATGTTACGACTAGTAATGGTCAAGTCAATACATACAAGGAGTTCATAAAAGATGAACTTAGACGTAGCAAAAAGACAAAGACTTCAACATCGTTTTGTCCTAATTTTTTAACTTATGTATTAAGAGAATGATCCTCAAAGTTTCACTGTATGTCCTCCTCTGAAGCTCCTTATTGAAAGGAAATAGGTAATTCTGAAATTGATCTATTATAATAAATCATACATGAGAATTGGTAGATCTTTTACAAAGTAATAAACTTTTAGGCTATAAATGGATCTTTAAAAAGAAAATAAAAGCCAATGGTTCTATTGACTAGTACAAAACTAGACTTGCAGCCAAAGATTATAAACAAAGGGAAGGATTTGATTATTTTGACACTTATTCACCAGTTACTAGAACAACATCCATACAGATGTTAATTGTTATAGTTGTTTTGAATGGTCTTAAGATACATCAAATGGATGTAAAGACAATATTCTTAAATGATGAATTAGATGAAAAAATATATATGAAACAACTTGAAGGGTTCATTGCTAATGGATAAGAAAGAAAAATATGCAAGCTTATTAAATCTCTTTATGGTTTAAAGTAAGCACCAAAGTAGTGGCATGAGAAATTTGAAAAGACAATGTTGTCAAATGGATTTAAAATAAATGAGTATGACAAATGTGTTTATGTCAAGAGCACTAATAGTGAATATGTTATTATATATCTTTATGTCGACGATATGCTAATTTTAGGCAACAATAATGATGTCATTAAAGCTACCAAATGGATGTTGACAAATAGGTTTGAAATGAAAGACCAACGTGTTATTGACGTTATATTAGAAATTAAAATTTCTAGAATGTTAGATAGATTCACTTTATCTCAATCTCACTATATTGAAAAAGTACTTGATAAATTCAAGAAGAACGAGATAAAACCTATGAAAACATATGTCGATGTTAATATCCATCTCTCTAAGAATAATAGTGAAAGCATGTCTCAATTAGAATATGCACATATAATTGGTAGTTTAATATACATCATTAATTGTAGTAGTCCAAATATAGCATACTCTGTGAGTAAGTTAAGTCGATATACAAGTAATTTAGTAAAAGACCACTAGAAAGCAATAATTAGGGTATTAGGATATTTAAAATATTTCTAACCCTATGGTTTGCATCTTACAAAATACCCAACTGTGATGCCCCTAAAACCGGGGGTCCTTTGTCAATCCGCGGAAACACCCGTGAAGGCCACATAACCCGTCATCACGGCACAACATCCCTTTTACCGGGATTATACTAATTCAAAATTTGGGCAGAGTCTATCTTGTACCGGGCATTCCCCAAATGCATAACCTGTATACATTTAATCACATGACTCATCCGTGGTCCAATATACCACAATTTATACTCATTTAATGTCCATTTATACCATTGAACAAAAGAACACAAAGCCCGAAAGTATGGCAAAACATTCTCAAAAATTGAGATTTTTGAAAAACCTAGCAGTAGGTTTGTCATCGTCCTACCGGTAGGTTTTGCCAACTGGAGAAGTTCTACCGTAGAAAAAGTGACGTTCTACCGATGGGTTTTGCCTATTGGACCACATCTACCAGTAAGTATGCTCAAAACCTACTAGCAGGTGTGCCCAGGTTGGCCTGTTTCACCTGTTTTTGATTTCTAATCCACTCTAATTCATTTCACATCCATCCAACACATGCATAATGAAGTTTTTCATGTAAAACATGGTCCATGCAAATTCTATTACAATCGTTTCCATATATTTACATGCCCAAAATTAAATTTCATAAATGTTTTACAAAATATGGTTTAAAAGCCACAAGTCATTTTTTTTCATCCTTGAGGCCCTGAGTGAGAGCCTTCCACCGGTGTATAGCCCGCACTTAAAAATTTTTTCTTTAAAGGGTGAGTTACGCTCAATAGTGTATCTCCTAAAGAGGTTACTCCTCAACCTAGATGCATATGAAATGTTCACATGCAACATTCAACAAACAACACCCATTCTAAACAAGAATATGCAATTCAATGTTGGAAATCATTGTGTCATACCATGAAATAAGATGATACTCAATCATGCACTTCAACCCGAGCCTTTACCGACTCCCATAACACATACAATGTCATGTTTTTAAAATCGGGCATTCCAAGCCCCCGCCATAGATGTTGCACATCCAATGACCATTTTAAAATCTCTGAGTCTTTCTTGGGGTAGATATTCATGGACTTACACCAATGAGCACCCAACCGACACCGAATTGATAGACTTCCACCAACGGTTCCGTGTACATCGACACACTTTATGGACTAAACCAAGGGAGCGCGTATCCTAATTACCGGGTCTTGCACCCGATGGACAGTCTAGTTCTTCTTGCTAACCCTGACCCAATTTTTTTATACAAACCGTGCAATTCAGCCGGATACCCATCATTCACCAAGTGTGGTGTTTGATGACAACTATGCGCGCACACCCCCATTCATGCCCAATGCACATGAATGTGATATCTCTGTGCATATGCAATGTAATGAACAATTGCACTATCAATATCATGTCCAATATGTAATGAATATCATATGAACTATTTCAACCACATTTTAACACATTTCATGGCCAATTATATCCAAAGCATATAATTACCATAATTTATCACAACATCAATACGTCATCTAGCATATATCAATATTTTCACCCAACAATAATTTCCCTAGCATGTTATATATAGTCAACACACTTAATTTCATATAGGTACAATATAAACATATAGCATGCCCACATACCACCATTCTCAAGAAAATTACAAGCTAGCAATTTCCACATACAAATTCAAGCTAGAATTTCAATACTCATTTCACCAATTTTACAACAACAGGCAAGTGCTAAAGATATCTAACAACCTACCCATTCCATATCACAACCCTAGGTTGGAAATAAACCTAGTTAGAATGAAAATCCTACCTTTTGAAGTGTAAGACAATGCTAGGAAGCTCCAAGAACCCCAATCTCGCCCAAAACCCTTGATTTCTCCCAGCTCATTTTTGAAACTTTGGTGAAATTCTTCCTTCTTGGTATGGTTTTGTAGCCCTCGCCGCGTGGAACAAACTTTGTTCCTGGCTTGAGTCGATCCGAGCGATGAATCTCCGCAGATCGTAGAGAGAAGGTGGAAAACCCTAGCTTTTCTCTCTTTTCTTCTCCTTTTATACTCCCCAAATACTTGGTCCACAATTCGCCACACGTTCTCATTTTTCAGGTTTGGTTTTGACCCGAATCGATTAAATTTTGTCCCGATTCAAGTTTAAAATATTTTTTATTCTAACTAGCTTTAAATTATCTTCCAATTTTTAAAATTTTATTCCTGAGTTCGTTTATGAGGTCACCCGACACCTGATCGCCATGTAAAACGCAAAAAAATTGACTATCTCAGAATTCGACGAAAATTGACAGAGTAATTAGATTTTGCGAGACGGATTCAAAGGTGAGATCTATTTCATCATCCAAGTTCTAGAAAATTTCAAGTTTTCAACTCGTACTGTAGTGATAAATTAATGTTTTGCCCTTTTTCATAAATAGTTCAAATTTACCTGAATTTTACACCAATTGTGCTCGAGGGATATATTGATGCCAACTTGATATTTGATACTAAAGATTCAAAATTCATGAGTGGATATGTCTTTATATTGGGTAGTGCAGCCGTGTCTTGAAATTTTCAAAGCAAACATATATTGCTAGATCTACAATGTAGTTTGAATTCATTACCTTAGATAAAGCTGGAGAAGAAGAATAATAACTTTGCAACTTCTTAAAGCATATTCCAAATTAGCCAAAGCCTGTACTAGTAGGGATGTTAGTTGACCGAAGTGGGGGCGGGGGGTATAGTCTTCATCCTCGTATCCGCTTAAAAAAATTTTGTCCATCCCCTGTCCACCCTCATTAACGGAGATAATTTTCATCCCCATCCCCGTTCACGGGTAAATTTCTAATTCCCGCCCCCATCCCCGCTTCCCCCATACCCGCCCAAACTCAAGCCCAAGCCCAAGTTCAAACCAATATAATCCAAAATTTTAAATAAATCCAACATTTAAAAACTTTGCAACACACTATCTATAATGGTTTACCAAGAATAAAAGGTGGTAAGAGTCCAAATTTTTTTAAGAAAACATGATCACATGCCTTCAGTGAAATGCATTTTGGCAAAGACTTATTAATGCTCTCTAGAACATTATATGAATGCCACCAAGAAAAGGCATCCTGAATCCCTGATACTTACATATATGGATGATCAGAATATTTTACAAATGAGCTTGATCAAGTATGTTACTTCTATTGAAGGATTGGCAATCTAAACAAGTCTATTAAATATACTGAGCAGATGCGAAAATGTGTCCTCAACAATGAGATAAACAGGTGTTCTCTCCTCATCTGACTTGAACCTGTAAAAAGAAAACAAACAAAGTTTAGTGAGAGAATACAATAAGATAGCACGAGAGAAGATTTTTCATAGGAGTTCTTTACATCTAATGGAATTCTCAATCAGAGACAAGTCAATATCTTTCATGCCAAACTCTGAGATTCAAAAGTTAATTAAAGTTTCCCACTATTATCAAATGATATTTAGAGCTGATTCAAGCTATAAATCTTGTTTCAAAAACCCAATGAGTGGCTGTGTTCACATTTGCTTTCCCAAGCACATTTTCGTCAGAGAAAAAGTACAAACACACATGCATCAACCTATGATGCATCACTTAATTATAGTTGACAAAGCAATCATTGCGACTCAAAATTAAGAAATTTAAAGCAGCCTCAGATATGAAACAATGATGCAGGAGAAATAATTCTTTGTGGATTGAATATATCAGCGCTTGGGATGCTTTAACCTATATTTATTAGTAGATGAATGGTATCTAAGATATGAGAGAGAGAAAAGTGATACCAGATCTGAGAGAAAACCAGATCTAACAGGTATAGCAGTGACGGGGCGGATTTGGACAAATACTCGTCTTTCCCTGGTGCATTGTCATCCCTATGTGTTGGCAATATGTATACATTGTAATAGCCAATCTATGATTGGAAGGGTACAAAATTATTACTATAAAGGTAAGTCTCGACACTACATCGTAGCCATAATACCACTAGACAGTTGCCTGCGAATGATATTATATCCATTGACTACGTAAAGTCAATGGATAATATCGCAGATCCACTTACAAAAGGTTTAACTAGAGAACAAGTAGAAAGTTCATCTTGGGGCAATAGGCTTTAAGCCTATTACTTATGCAAGAGTCACCATAATGACAACCCAACTTAATTGACTACATATTCTAAGATCTGAGTCAAAAGGGATAATCAAATTATGTGTAACTCAAAGACGCATTGAGGAAGCTTTTAACTCATTGTCATTCCTTTGATAAGACAACGAATATCTGCCATGAGAATTAGGGTAAGTTACGCTTTTAATGATTTATGTGACTTGAAAAAGTCTAAGTAGGGTAAAGTAGAATAATCTCAATAACAAATCATCTATGTGGGTAAGAATGGGCTGCTTCTATGAGAACCGTAGGTTGATTACTCTTAATTACTCATAAAATCAAGTGGTGTTCAAGGCTAAAATAAACACAAACGTCAGAACCAATTGTATCTAAAGAGAAACTATGAGAATTTTATTGTCTTGGTTTACACCAACAACTAATAGTTCAAAGATATTAAGTCCACTGATTAGCCAAGTAAATCTGATAATCTTTTACTAAGGAAATTTCATGGCCAGTAGGCTACTTATCTTTATACAATAACCTTTCAACTGTACTTAAACTAGCGTCTTCATTTTCATACATTGAATTTTCATTCATGTGGGAGATTGATAGAAATGGTTTTAGAATAATTAAGTTGAACAACTTTGGGTTTAAATAAAATTGGGACTCATACCTCAAAATTGGTGGGACCAAATTTAGACGCGTTCTTTCCTTTAGGAGATTAACGCGAAATTATTTGTTCAAATTTATTAAGTATTAAATGAGAAATTATGTCTTAAATTGACCTCTTGAACGGATAGAACGAATTAAGTTTAATGAAGTGTAGTTTATAGGGCCTATCCTACAGTGGAAGCAGACCAAAACTTTGGTGAGTTAATATACTCATAGTGAGTTTCATGGGTTGGGCTCTAAGGGATACCACACTTTTGTGAGCAGAGCAAACACCTACACAACCTTGGTTACCCCACACGCGTGTGGACAATCCAAAAAAATTAAAACTTGATCAAAAAGGGGCAAAATTGTAATTAGACGTTACGGTGTGGGTAGAAAATCCAAAATTTTCTAAAACTTAGATGATGAAATGAACCTCACCATTGGACTTGTATCGCAAAATGTAGCTACCCAGTCAATTTTTGTTGAATTTTGATACAGTCAAATTTTTCACGTTTTACTAGGCAATCAAGCATCACGCGACTAAAATAAAATGATCAGATTGGACCAATCAAAGTGAGATGTGCGGTGCGACATGGGATGAGATAATGAGGAGTATTTAAAGGGGGGGAAAATCATAATTTTCCCCTATTCTTGAGCCAGCATTTCCAAAAAAGAGAGAGAAGAGAGATACTCAAAGTTCTTCCAACTTTCTTCTTCGATCTACAAAGATCCAACCGTTGGATTGCTTTGGGCCAAGACTCAAATTTGTTCTACTCGACAAGGCCTACACATATATACCAAGCAATCCTATTTTCTATCATTTTTGGAAATCAAGGGGTTGGGAGCTAAGACTTGGAGGAGGTTTTCTTGGGCTTTCTTGGAGGATTTCTTCCTTGATTAAGTTCAAGAGGTGAGGGTTTCCTCCTATTTATGATTACTTTCAATTTCACTTATGTATATCGTATGTGTATGACTATGTAGAAAATTTTACATAGCTATTATGTAACTAGTGTAACTAGTTAGATGTTTGGGTAATTTGATGAACATGTTATGCTCATGTCTACTAGATTTGGGCTTAAATATGTGAATTATGTGTAATATATATTGACATGCTATGTGTTTACATTTGTGCCTTAAAGGTGTTTGATAAAATGCCTATGAATATTCAAGTGCGTTATTGGAATGGAAAATGCTATAACATGCTTAGTGATGTTATGAAATGTTATAATGTGTTTCATAATATAATTGATATTTTGATGTTTATGAGATATTTTTGTATGCTCACATGTTCATAGTTAGCTTATGATGAACTAGAAATAACAAATGTACATTACATTTGCATGTGCATGGGTTGCATTACATTCATGGGCATTGACATGAGTGTGAATGCGTGGGTGCATGGGTTGGTCAATCACCGCATGGTGAATTGATGGGTGGGTTCAAAAAGTTTGGATCATGGTCCAATTGAGTCGCACTGAACATTGCATAGGAATCTTTTGTCGGGTATAGCAAAAAGGGATAGTTTCTCACTCGGTTGCAAGGCTAGTTACTTGGTTCACTCTCTTAACCGGAGGTGCAATTTCAAAAAATTGTGTCAGTGTACTCGAAATCGGAGATATGAAACCTTCGAATGTCGTGCTAGTTTAGTAAACCATTGGTCTGATGTCCAAAAATTGCCTACGCAACAAAGAAACAAGAGTTGATGAATGGTCATTAGATGCAAAACATCAAGAACAAGGGCTTGGAATGCCCGATCAGGTTATGACTTGGTATCATGTGTCGTGTATGGGAACCCGGGAAGGGGTTATGAGAAATAATTCATGATTGTTATGCCTGGCATCATATGTATATATGTTGCTTAGGATATATGCTTAATGTGTTGATGTGCATTAATATTATATACATTGGGATTAAGAGATATTCTCCATAGAATATACCCTACTAGGCTTCGACTCACTTTTTATGAGGATACATTTTTCAGGTACTGAACGAGCTTATGCTGAAGGCTCTCCTACGGGCCCATTTTGAGGCTAGAGTCGGGTTGTGGTCCTTGTACATTTTGTAATATAAACCTTTATATTTTGATAAAGACTTGTGAAGGTATTTTGTATTTGAACATGTAATATCAATAGAAGTAGATGTATAAGTTGTATGGCTAAAAGTTGAGATTTGAGAAAGTTGGGAAAATTTGGGGTCTTGGTACCTGTACCTCATAGGTACCTAGCTTTCGATGGGCTCAGGTATCTGTACTCTGCTGACAGTGGGCCTAAGTATCGGTACCTGACTTCCAAAGGACTCAAGTACTGGTACTACTTATCAGAGGTACTGGTAACTCTTTCCGAAAATTGAATTTTTAACTGAAACGTTCATGAGCCTTCATATCTTGAGTCATTTCCTTTTGATGATGTAAGTGATTAAATTTTAAGTCCTATACTTGGAATATGGACCTTGGAATGGTCATGTGATTGATATATGTGTAGGTTATGTATTGGGTAGAGCTCCCAGGCAAATGAGATTGCCCAAATTCCATTAGGTTATGATCCCATTGAAGGGGTGTAACGGCATGATATCGGATTATATGGTACTTATAGGTATTTTGATTGGTTGATGGGTGATCCATGGATTGAGAAAGGACTCCTGAATTTTGGGATGTCACAGTTCGCATGCTGCCTGCCTCGCCCTCGAATTGGGCTTGGGCTTGGGTTAAAAATATATTATCTTTTTGAAAAATATTTATTTGGTGCAGTGCGGGTTTTGGGTCAAACTAAACAGATTTGAACGCGGATTGCAATTACTCTTCCAACTGGATTTTTAAATTTTCTAGTGCCTTTCCTTTCGTTGATGTGATTAACATAATGGTTATAAACAAACTCTGCCTTACACACCTTCTAATCCCAAATCTTAAAATAATCACCAACTAAACTATGTAGAAGATTCACCAAAGAGTGGTTAACGTCCTTCATCTACCTATCAGTTTGGGGATGGTAGGTACTACTGAAATCCAGTTTGGTGTTGGCCAATCGCCACAAACTCTGCCAAAAGTGGCTGAGAAATTATGTGTCTTTCTTAGGAACAATTGAGATAGGTAATCCATGTAGACGGTAAACCTCTCTAAAATATAACTATGCCATATTAACTATATCAACAGTTTTCTTGCCTGGAATGAAGTGTAACATCCTGGAAAAGCGATCCACAATCACATAAATTGAGTCATTTTCCCGTTGTGTACGAGGAAGTCCCAAGACAGTCCATGCTCCCATTCGTCCAAGGCAGTACTGGTACCGTCAATGACATGTACCATCATTAATGGATTTTCCCTTGCAAACTTGACAAATTTCACAACTTTTCACCAATTTGTAGACCCCCCGACACATAGAAGGCTAAAAATAACTAGATGCCACCAGTTAAAAAGTTTTGTCTCTCCCCATATGACCTTCACTATGCAACTCCTTTATAACTTGCAGGGGAAGACTAGATTCCGGCACATATAGTTGATTTCCTTTACAAATGAAACCATCCTGCATATGAAAATCTGAATATGCTCCTGTGAAAGTATCAACTACCACTGGTGCAAAATAGGGATCAATGGATAATAATTAACGGAAAGAATCAAATCCAAGTACCTTAGTTTGCATGACTGTTAGAAAAGAAGCACAGCAACTGAGTGCATCTACCACGTGATTCAAAGCACCAGACATATGCTTTGTAACAAACGTATATTGTTGTGAGTATGCTACCCAACTAGAATGTCGTCTAGACAGTTTTTCCTGATTTTTAATGTGTTTCAAGGCATCATGATCATAATAAAGTACAAACTCACTATGAACAAGGTAGTAGTGCCAATGTCGCAAGGTTTACACAATGGCATAAAACTCCACATCATAAGTAGTGTAATTCAACTTGGAACCGATAAGTTTCTGACTAAAAAAGGCCACAGGTTTGACATACTGACTTAGAACTGCCCCAATACCAACCTTCAATGTATCACAATGCAACTCAAATGACTGATTAAACTATGGAAGAATAAGGATAGGAGCAGAAGAGAGTATCTACTTAGTCAAGTGAAAGGCCGCCGTAGCTGCTTCTATCTAAGTGAATCTTCTATCTTTCATTCAATTTGTAATGGGTGCCATGATGGTGTTGAAGTGAGGAATGAAACGTCGGTAAAATGACGCTAGTCCATGAAAGCCATGCACCTTATGTAGACTCCTTGGTTGAGGCCATTGCCGAATTTCCTCGACCTTAGAGTCATCGACCGAGATACCATCTCTAGAAATTACATGACCAAGGAACAGTACCGGATCTATCATAAACATACACTTGCTAAAGGAACCAAATAAGCTTTCCTTGCACAAAACCAAAAGGACTTTGCAAAGGTGTTGTATGTGTTCAGCAGGGTTAGCACTATAAACGAGAATATCATCAAAGTACACAACTACGAATTTTTGATGTAGGGACGAAACACTTGATTCATAAATCAAATGAAAGTGCTTGGAGCATTGGATAATCTGAAGGGCATCACCAGCCACTCGTACAGACCCTCACGAGTTTTAAAAGCTGTCTTCTACTAATCCCCTAGCTTAATCCAAATCTGATGGTGACCAGCTTTAAGATCCATCTTGTTAAAAATAATGGCTCAACTCAACTAATTAAGAAAACCAACCAATCTGGGAATATGGAATCTATAATGAACGATGATCTTGTTGATAGATTGATTATCAACACACATGTGCCATGACCCATCTTACTTCGGATTAAGAAGTGTTGGTACAACACATGAGCTGAGGCTCTCTCGAACATCACCCTTGATCAATAGATCCTCCACCTGATGACGAAGTTCCTTATGCTTTGCTAGACTCATTTGATAGTGTGGCCTGTTCGGGAGGCTAGCACCAGGAATTAAATAAATCTGATGCTGGATATCTCGCAAAGGGGTAAATCCTCAGGCAACTCATCAGGAAACGCATCTTAAAACTATTCAATCAAACACTATATCGGTTTGAGAATAACTGATCCCTCTTCAACCTCCTTGGGGATCAATACACACATAACTCCTGTGTCAATCATCTCATCCTCGAACTTGGCCCTAGATAAGAGGTTGGACCCCACACCAATTAGCAGTTTAGGGACAGCCTCTTCGGCAGGAAGGAGTATAACTTTCACAGACTCAAACAGAAAGCTATACACACTTTTTTTTTTTAGCCATCATGCCTCGCATCTTTATCAAATTGCCAAGGACTCCCCAATAAGAGGTGGCATGCATCCATCGCCATAAACATCACACCACACTTTATCTTATATGTACATCCAATAGAAAAGGATACCAAACAATGTTTAGAAACAGTTACCTCATTTCCTTTCTTCAGTCATGATAATTTGTATGGTGTAGGGTGTTATTCGATCTCCAATCCCAGTTTTCAAACAACTTCATCGGAAATTACATTCTCACAACTGCCATAATCAATAACAAATCGACAAACTTTTCAACTGATTGTGCATGTGGACTGAAAGATATTACTGCATAACCAATCATCCCTCTCCACTCCTTGAGGTGTGAAACATACCCTGCGAGCAACGAGTAATGGTCCATGGTCACCCGTCAGATATTACTCTTGGAACTAACTGTCATCAGTTTCATCAAACATGGGATCTTGTTCAAATCAGCCTAATCCTCAATAAGGTCTCCACTGTTAACAAACAACCCCTTCCCAGTTCTATCATTCTTCTTGCATTCTGCCATCCTATGACCAGTCTTGTCACACTTAAAACATCATACTTTTGCTGCTATCGTCGCGGGTCTATTATGTTTCACCCCCGTGTGGTGGTGGCGTAACATGGGCAGTAGAAGGAACATTTACCCCATTGCAAAAACTGCTACCCCAGGCAGTGTTACCCGGCTTATGATTCAATTGTTTTTCTAACTATAGTGCTCTTTGGTCTGCATCAGAAATAGAACAAGGGNACCCCAGGCAGTGTTACCCGGCTTATGATTCAATTGTTTTTCTAACTATAGTGCTCTTTGGTCTGCATCAGAAATAGAATAAAAGTCAAATAAATTAAGAGTATCTTGAAATTGGGATCGCATACTTCTGATATAACGTGATACCAGTTGTTCTTTTGTCTCTGCTAGATCATTGCGGACCACCAACTAATAGAACTCCTCAGTGTTCTCGTCCACTGTACGAGATCCTTGGCATAAGTTCTACAGGTTCTGATATATCATCCTCGTGTAGTTATGGGACAGAAATGCAGCACACATGTGCTTCTTGAGTTTCTCCCATGAGTCAATCTTCTTCGTTCCTTGTTGCACTCGTGTAAGTTTAGACTATTGCCACCAGGCTGTAGCCCGACCACAAAATAGAGTTGCGAGGAATGGGATACGTTTATCTGAATTTTTGTTTCTGGCTGGCATGGATTCATCAATATGCATTAATTGTTTTGAAATTTCTGATAAAGAATTCAAACAAAGAGAGGCAATTAGAAATTTGTAATCAATGAATGAGCCACCAAGATTTGCGGACATATCTCATAAGAGTCATTGACAAAATATGTTCAATCCATACTCATTAACAAAGAATCCATCAACAAAAAAAAATGCATAGTCTCCACATTATTGGCATGGGGACGAAAAGGGTCCGAAGAATTGGTTGAAAAAGTTTAAGATTTTTTGTGGGGTGGAAAAAGTCTTATGGTAACTTTTTTTTTTTTTTTTTTGTTTTTTATATCAATTGTCTACTTGTCTCTAGCGCATATTGATGCTTTGACAATAGTATGTGTATAACTATGAGCAATCTAATGCAGCAGTGATAGATATATCAGATATGCCATACTAGTAGATATGTCATACTAGCTAAATTAAGTGGCTTCTTCAGTCAACTTATGGTTTAAAATAACACATAAGTTATAATAAAAACACTATACGGATCTAATTTGTGAATCTAATTCAAAAACTGATTTCATTGTAGTTATTCGATTAATTATGAGTTTCAAAATTAGATGTGGCCTACTTCTAATCCAACACATATAGAAGTGTTTAAATTATTGGATTAGGTTACCAAATTAGATTTTAATAATATTTTTCAAATTACAAAAAAGTGAATAAGAATTTGGACCTACGACCAATCAACTAACAGCCGACGAATCAACCACTTGGAGCCGCCGACGAACAACGGACTTAAAAAAGTCAAATTTTGACCTGATTATTTTATAACTGAGGGACAAGCTTTATTGATAAACTGTCAAATTCATGATCAGGACACCAAGATATGAATGAAGATCATCCAAATGGTCTAGCAATCTGCCAAGATTATTGAATGTTGGAGGATTGACCCGATTGTTTTCTATAAAATGTTAAAGGATTATTGAATGTTGGAATTACTCCAATGTTAATTCGGTTAGAAAATCACTTTGATATTACTTTGTTTGAAGTCGAGAGTATTAGAAATAAAATGAGATGAAGTAGATTACAATCATAACTTGAACTCTTTACATACTCATGCACCAATGGAGCTTTGGTCTAATGGTACTCCTTACTTTGTAAAGGTTTTGTCTTCTTGAGGTCAAGGGTTCAAGTTCCCTTCTCTCTTCCCCCTTCCAAAAAAAGAAATAAAAAAAAAAAACATACTCACGCAACTTTACTTACTTCTAATACTAGGTCGTATACCCTACTTATGTAGGCCATAAATATAACTATTAACATTACATTAAGGTATCACTATCTACATTTGCTCTTGTAACCACTCAAACATTAAGACTCACTTTCTCCACTTCTTGGGGAATTAACTCATTTCTAATACAATGCACTCGCCCACTACATGGTATATATGTTAACATACTAGTAGCCCTCTAACACACCTTATTAAGACACAATAATAACATAGTAAAACTCTAAGGCAAGTTTATTTTCCAACTTAAAGTCCATATCAGAAGGGAATTTGTGTTTTGTCCCGGCTTCATATCTCACCTGAAATCTTAATGGAAGACTATAATACAAAACTCATACTCGAGGATGGTCAGAAGAGCAAGCCAGAATGCAACAGACACTTTTCATTTCAAGCATGGTTATCAAAATTTTGATCCAAATCATAGGTTTATATTAGACAAATTGATCTAAGTCTCTTGAAAAAATTTTAGCACATAAGATATTCATGGATCGTAATCCGAATCTTGTAGGATTGCAAAATCCCAATCCAATTACGATTCTACCAATTCTAGTTATTGAATTTATTTGGTATGTGCTTTTAGTTATTAAACTAGTTTAGTCCATATTAAAGAAAAAAACTAAATAAAGATAATAAGAACCTCTTATTTTCTTCTACTGAGGATCCTTTTTCATATATGTAGCTCACATGAATAAATACTTTTGGTAGACTTAGAATTGCAACAAAACCAAAAGTCTAAATACTAGGATCATCATTATCATTACCAAAACAATTTTACAATAATTATACTTATCCTATTTTAATTATATCCTTCAGCCTATTATATGGAGTAGATTCATCATTATCATTTGGTGAAGCCTTCTCAGGATCAGTCGCTGCAACAGTCCGTTGTTGAGTGGAATTCATCCCTTGAGCAATTCTTATTGGAGCAGACTGGTGTGTAGTCGGTGGAGTAATTCTTATTGGAGCAGACTTGTGTTTAGTCGGTGGAGCAGTCCTAGTCGGTGAAGCAAGAGCAGATTTTGTCGGTGGAGCAGAGTTTGAGTCTAGATTGATGGGTTAAGTTCAAATAGTTTAATTTATGTGTTAAAGTCTAACTCCAGTTGAGGAGCTCAACCTCATTTTGAATCCACCAAGCCCAAGACAGTCCAAGACCAGTTAGACTTTTTGCTTAGCACGTCATCAAGAGGAGAGCATGGGAAGCTTATCTGCACCACCGAAGGAAACGGTCCAATCTTTGACCGCGTTTTATGAAGAGCTTCTCAACCTCCTCCTTCCGTTGAGGATAAATCGTGATCTCCACCAGAATGATCTCTTAGCTACTATAAAGTAGCCTCAATCTGTTAGGAGACTAATATAAATGGCACGCCCCACCAACACTTACAGAGGACAGACCGATGACCGTAGACCACTGCTTCTTTGATTCTCCATTCTCTCAAAGCTTGTATCTCTATTCTCTATACTTTTGAATTAATAAAATATCCGGCAACTGAAGCCATTGAAGAGTGGACGTAGGTCGAATTGACCGAACCACTATAAATTGTGTCTTCTTTAATTTTCTCATTGATTTCATTGCATTTATTATCCATACTTGACAGGTGGTGTGCAAAACCATTTTTGTGCATCATCAGTTTGGCGCCGTCTGTGGAAAATCGACAAAATTCTCACTCCTGAACATTACATCCATTAACTAATGGCGATCACTACTCAATCCATGAACCAACATGAAAACAATCCACCACGAGAGGAGGAGGTTGCTCCCCCGCCTACCAACCCTGTTCCGGATACTCTAACTCCGAATCTCCAGCAAATATTGGAGATCATGTAGCAATTGGTTGCTCAAAACCAACAGTTACTGCAACTCATACTTGCTGGACAAGGAGGAGCACCACACGGAGGTGCACAGCATGGAGGACCCCAAGGTGGAGCACCACACGGAGGTGCACAACATGGAGGGCCCCACTGAGGTGCACAACATGGAGCACACCAAGGAGCTCCACGTCCTAGACATCAAGGAGCATCACACCCTATTGCTCCACGCCCGGGCGCCCCACTTCGGGAAGCCCAACATGAGGGAGCTCCACCTCCCCCTCCCCTTGCTTCCTAGGGAGAGGACCCTTATCTTCAAGAGGATGAGGGTGAAAACCAAAGCATGGGGCATGGAAGCCACTTCCATGATCATTCCAGAGGAGCCCCCAATCATTGGGACGAGAAGATAAAGGAGGTACAAAATCAACTCGGTGATGTCTTCAACGCCATGAAGGCACAGGGACCCGAGACTGTTGACCACCTGGTAAGGCGTACTGATACCCCTTTCAAATCTGATGTAGCAAACTACCCCCTCCCTCAGAAGTTCAAGATGCCATCTGTGGAGACCTTTGATGGAACAAAGGATCCACTGGACCACCTCGACACTTACAAGACCTTGATGCAATTGCACAACGTACCAGACGAAATCATGTGCAGGGCATTCCCAACCACATTAAAGGGGTCTGCCCGACAGTGGTTTGCTAAGCTCTCCCCCGCCTCTATTGCCTCTTTCGCCGAGCTTAGCAGATCATTCGTCTCACACTTCATAGGAGGGCGTCGCCACCAGAAACCAGTTACGCACCTGCTTAGTATAAAGCAGGACCGCGAGGAGAGCCTGAGGAGTTACCTCACTCGTTTTAACGAGGAGGTACTCCAAGTTGATGAACCTGACGACAAGGTGACAATGACCGCTTTCTTGGGTGGCCTCCGTTCATCAAGTTTCCTTTTCTCAGTTCTGAAGCGCCCACCGAAGAGCATGCCAGAGCTGCTAGCCAAGGCCCAAAAATACATAAACGCAGAAGATATCACAAGGGCCAGGCGGGGTGAGTCTTCCAGAGCTGGTGAGAAAAGGAAGGAAAGAGAGAAGGACGATAAGAAGGAAACCAGCAACAAATATGGCAGGACAGAGAAAGTCCCTGTCAAGGACCGGCTAGGTCCTGCTCCTCAGAGGAACCGTCAACCTTTCACTCCCCTCAATGCTTCCGTGGAACACATCCTATTCCAGATCCAGGATGACCCCGCGATAAAGTGGCCTGGAAAAATGAAGTCTCCTCCAAATCGCAGAAATCCTAACAAGTATTGCCGCTTCCATCGTGATCACGGGCATGACACCGACGATTGCTACGACCTCAAGAGGCAAATTGAGGAGCTCATCCAGCGTGGTCACTTGCGTCAGTACGTTGCTGGAAGGGAACGTGTACCACAACCTCACAACCAGGAAGATCAGCAGCCTGTGGGGGAAATCCACACTATCTCAGGGGGACTAGCAGGTGGGGGAGAATCACTTTTCGCGATGAAGGCCCATGCCAGGAAGGCAAGACATGTCTACGAGATACGCCCATCTAAGGTGCCGAAGCAAGAAGGCGACGAGGTCATATCTTTTTCAGACAAGGACCTGGAAGAAATCCAGCACCCCCATGACAACCCCTTGGTGCTCACTATGACGGTGGCCAATTTTCATGTGCACAGGATCCTGGTGGATAGTGGCAGCTCTGCAGATATCCTGTTTGCAGAGGCCTATGACAAGCTCAACCTGGCTAGGGAGAGGCTACAGGCAATCAGGTCACCCCTCATTGGATTCTCAGGGGAAAAAATGTATCCCCTTAGATCCATCACACATTTCGTCACCGCCGGAGTAGCACCCTGAAGCTCCACAGTTATGGTCAAATTCCTGGTAATAGAGTGCCCGTCAGCCTACAACATCATATTAGGGCGGCCAGCTCTTAACACATTAAGAGCTGTGCCCTTTGCCTACCATCTCATTCTTCGCTTTTCAACCTCAAATGGAGTCGGAGAGGTCAAAAAGGACCAAATAACAGCCAGAGAGTGCTATGTATCCTCTATGAAGGCTAGGAAGCCCCAAGAAACATTGCAGGTTGAGGTCCTTGACCCAAGGGATAACTCCGCAACAGAAAGAGGAGAACCAGTCGAGGAACTCATCCCTGTGGT
>CAUOFW020004946.1:127123-183557 GCA_963454935.2 Ilex paraguariensis
GATGCAGGGTACTGCACATTAGGAGAGCCTAAAACAACCATTTCAGGTGTTTTTCCCAAGCACCCCCAGCTTTTGTTAAGCTCCAAAGAACTTGCTCAATCTTCCAAAGCTACTTGACTAGTGTATTTGCAGTTATGTCAAAAAATTTAGTTTCAGTGATGCTTGTTACTTGGTCATCTTCAAACTCAAAAACTGACCCAGGGCCAAGTGATTTTCCTGTGGTTTGGACCCCAGGTTCTTTGTGCCATTGCACCTGCAATTATGCGAAAATTTTAGTGTCAGTAATGTTTGTTCCATGGACATGTTGTAAAACATATCCAGGGCCAAGTGATTTTCTGGTTGACTTTGGAATTTAGATCCCTGCTCTTTGTGCCAGTGCACCTCCAACTATAACCATAAGAGGACTCTGTAATTTGACTTTACAACCAATACGAACACGATACAAAGTGGTCACAAGGCCCACACATATTTTTTTTTTACCTGTATTCTTAAAGTTGGTGATCTTACTTTACAGGCTATGTAACATGAATATGTTTTATTAGATTCCACAAAGTTGTTCTTATTTTGTTTATGTAGATTGTATTTCACTTATAAAACTTTGCACATGTCCAAATAAAATCACTTTATTTACAAATGCAGATCAATAGACATGCAACCCAAGTTTGCAGCAAAACTGTTCATGTTTTAATTTGATTTTCAAAACGAGAAGCACAAATATTTAGTTTCAAAGTATAAAGTCTTGGCTCCCTGCTCCTCCATGAATTTGTGCTTACTATCCATTTCAGCTTCATTACTAATTTGGATTGATTTTGGTCAAGAACTAGGTAATCTGTGAACTATAGATCCTGTCATTTAGTACGAAAACAGAACACAACAAATTGGAAATCTATTCTTTCCACGGTTAATCTGTAGGCAATCCGATTGTAACGAATATGAGTGAGTTGAATATCAACCAGGGAATAAATCCTCAAATTGAAAATCCACCTTCTTCACTTGTGGAGTTGGGAAGTGGTCAATACATATTCCAGCCCTTTATTCTTCATGAATGTCAAAATAAAGGATACACTTATTGCAAAAGACATGGTACTAACATTCTTTCATATCTCCATAGAGATACTATTACCAAACACAGGGCCGCGGCTCTCGAGATTTATGAGAATATATCTCGCAGCATATTCTATTTGAGTTGCTTTAGCTCTATTTGCTTTGGCAAGGAATCCATGGACACCTAGTTAACTCCACATTTTACTTTTGGACTTGTTATTGTCTTGGTTTAATGTTAGAAAAGGATAGTTCTGCTTCAGATATTCATATTTTTCAATATGTTTCACTGTAACGGTATCTATTATTGGTACTATGGAAAATAGTAACAAATTTGAGGTGTATTTCTTGAAAGTCAAAGGCCTGGTAGCAATTTCGAAGAACTATTTGTGCTATGTACAATAGAGTTCATTAAGATCGAAACTCATTTAGTAGAAAGGTGAGGAAGAACCGACTTGGCCATGTACAAGGCAATGATTTGACCTAATCTTTCTGCATCTTATACTAATTAGAGATGTCCAATTCGGATTGAACCACCAGCCAGTGTAGCTAGTGAAATCTGCTTATTGATTTTGTATTGCCATAAGTAGTATGCAAAGCCTTAAATACAACCCATATTCTTTTCTTTTAGTGTAAAAGCTCTTAGACAGAATAGAGGATAGCTTACAGTGGTAATATGTCTTCCACAAAAGCCCATGCTGATACTTATTGTTTGACATTTAGTCTATGTTCTCACCAAGATATGAAAGGATTTGAAGTTTTAGATTATAATTTCATAAATGTTAGTAGTCAGTCGTCAAAGGATTTAGTAAGGCTAAACTAGTTGCTGTTTATGGGTTCCAATGATACCAACTGAGAACATATAAGTTCAATAGTGAATGCTTATATTTGATGGAAATTTTCAAAATTGTCGAGGCTCTAAATCAAAAATAGTAAGTGTGGATAAAATAAGAACCCATGCAACTCACTGCCTACTTGCACATGAAAAGCAGTTGTAGCATCTTATTGAATTCTAGCAATGATCAAAGCTCTTAGACATAGAAACAAATTTCCTAGGCTNAGAGTCAGATTTGTAGATGAATTATTAAGATATTTTCATGATAATTAATAAATTGTAACTTATATAATTGGTATACATGGATATTGTCGATATAATATATATATTTCTATATGTCAGGTGTTTTATACATATGGGACTAGGTCACCGAGCCACCATAGCAGCTAGTAAGGCTACATCCTCTGATACACCTACTAGGGCTACATCCTCTAGTACACTTGTTAGGGTTTTATCATTTGATACACGTACATCACAGCCTATNGTGCTAAAAATTTTCTATGGCGAAGTAATTTCCTTGTGTTAGGCTTGTTTGAGAAAATTTTCAGCGACAACAAAATATTTTTTGCCAAATGTTCACAATAGGCGATAATAATATCGTCATCCAACATCTTATCATTTAGTCATCAATGTTTTGTTTGTCATAAAAAATAAATTATTTCAAACACATAAAACTTTTAGCAATGATTATATTTGTCGCTAAATATGAAAACTTCAATGACCAACTCTATTTCGTCGCTAACAATAAGTAAATTGAATGTAGGCAACAAAATATGTTTGTGCCTAACTACAAGAAATTGCACTTTTAGCCGTTACATTTAAATTTCAGCTAATAATGTTCTCACTAAATACATATCTTTAATGGCAAAAAATTATTATTGTCACTGAAAATATGATATTCAAATTATTTAGTGGCCATAATGATTTGTTGCCACAAAAGATATAAAAGTAGTGGTGAAAAATTATTGTTGTCACTGAAGATATGGTAAAGAATCTAGTTAGTGACAATGAAAATGATCACGATGACATGCAAGAAATAATTTATGAACATTACACTGTGGCAACTGTGAATGCTTGGGAAGGAGAGAATTTGAACATTACTGGGAATGCAGTGCCCGATTGGAAAACAAATAAATTTATGAGATTATTGAAGGATGCTAACCAACAATTGAATCCTGGTTACAAGAAGTTCACCAAGTTGTCATTCGCGTTGAAGTTATTGCACCTGAAAGTACTAAATCGAGTGAGTAATAAAATGTTTGGTATGATGCTCGAGCTATTTAAGGAGGCACTTCCTGATAGTGAGACACTCCCTATCTCCTATTATGAGGTTAAAAAGATCATTTGTGACATGGGGCTTGACTATACAAGGATTCATGCTTGCAAAAATGGCTGCATGTTATTTTGGAAGGAGCACAAAGATAAACAAGAGTGTATAGAATGCAAAGAGCCTAGATATAAATTTGATGATGGAAAATGAAAGCAGATTCCTCAAAAAATCTTACATTATTTCCCATAAAACCAAGGCTACAAAATTTATTTATTTTAAATAAGATAGCATTAGATATGTGGTGGCACATAGAGAAGCACGTCGATGATGGTTTGCCTAGGCATCCAGCTGACACAGAAGTCTGGAAAGAATTTGACAAAATGCATGAATCCTTTTCTCAAGATCCTCGTAATGTTAGGCTTGGGCTTGCAAGTGATGGATTCAATGCATTTTCAAATATGAGCACTACTTATAGCATATGGCCTGTTGTTCTTGTTCCATATAACCTACCACCATAGAAATGTATGAAGGATCCCTTTTTCATTATGTCAATGCTAATTCCAGGACCCAAATCTCCAAGAAATGACAATGTTTGATATTTGCAGCCATTGATAGAAGAGTTGAAAAAGTTGTGGAAAGATGGTGTTCAGACATATGATGCCTTCACTGGTACCTATTTTCTTTTGCATGCTGCAGTTATATGGACTATAAATGATTTCCCAGCATACGACAACTTATCAGGATGGAGTACTAAAGGATTTTTGGCTTGTCCTACCTACAATAAGGAGACATCATCTATGTGGCTAAAGAATGGAAAAAAGAATTGTTACATGGGTCATCAACGCTTTTTGCCAATCGATCATGTATGGTGTCATAAAAAGAATTATTTTGATGGAAAAAAAAAAATTTCGGGAGGCACCGATATCTCTTTTTGGGGATGATGTGCTTGAGCAATTGAGTCACATCGAAACAGTAAAATTTGGGAAGACAAAACCAAAGAAAAGGAAGCGTGACGGGCAGTTAAATTGGACAAAATGTAGTATTTTCTTCAAATTGCCTCATTGGAAAACCCTTCAACTGTGACACAATTTGGAGAAAAATTTGTGTGATAGTATTCTAGCTACTTTAATGAACATTGANGAAAAATTTGTGTGATAGTATTCTAGCTACTTTAATGAACATTGATGGTAAAACAAAGGACAACATCAAGACTCGTCTTTGGAGAAGGAAAACCGTGATTTGGTTTCACGACTAGAGTCCTTAGAGGCCAATATGCATGTTGAGATACAAAACACAGGTGCATGCCGTGCTTCAAACTCAGCTCACCACATTTTTTCAGCAAATGAAAGAGTCGGGGCAAATTCTTACCTCTCTTCATTGTGATAGGGTAAGATCTCTTAAGTTGGAAAAGTTCTATTTCATGGGTTAGTAATCTTACTTTTACGTAGTCTTGATATATAATATCTTTACATTTAAATTGAGTAAACTAGTTATCTTTACATTTCAGTGACATCTCTTGAGCTGGTACAATATCTTTACATTGAATAAACTAGTTATGTATTCTTGATATATATTTGAATCATCTCCAATATGTCTTCTCTTGATTTTCTTCATTGAATTTCTATTAATGTTGGGTAATTTATGTTAGGTACAAATTAGTGGAAGCTCTGAAAACAACTTTGGAAGGCTCGCCTCCGAAGACTAAAGACAATTTGAAAACATGATCATAATTTTGTTGGTTTTCAGCTTGTAACGAATGANTTGGAAGGCTCGCCTCCGAAGACTAAAGACAATTTGAAAACATGATCATAATTTTGTTGGTTTTCAGCTTGTAACGAATGAAGGCCCTATGGTGAGAATGTTGAGATTGGTTAGAATTTTTAGAAAGCAATCTCTGAGTGACATTTTACTTAGAGGTATTGCTTTGGTGGTTTTTGGACAGATTAGGGAATGGCTTTGTCACTTCTGCACAAATACAAATCCATGATGTTGTTTTCATTATATAGGGAAGCAGGACAGCACCTGTATGCTGCCTCAAGAAGCCAATATTGTTGCTNAAATCCATGATGTTGTTTTCATTATATAGGGAAGCAGGACAGCACCTGTATGCTGCCTCAAGAAGCCAATATTGTTGCTGATTTTTTGGCCTCTTTTGCAGTTAAACCTTGGTAGATTTTCTGAATTTTCTGAGAATAGTATGCTGCCTCTTAAGGGTAGATTGTTGTTGCAACAGGATAGAAGTATGGTTCCTACTGCTCGAATGAAAAATATGCTTGTTTGGGGTCCAAGACTTGGGATTGGATGACGGTGATGGATCAATTAATGTAGCAGAGGGATGTTTTTTGCTTGAATAACTAGGCAGTATATCTGACTGTCTGACAGAAGGGTTGTATGCTAGTCTGGCAGAGTGCTATGTTGACTTAGTGAAAGAGCAGAAGTTAGAATAGGGGACTCAACAACTGATCTAGTAATGCATTAAAGTTGGTTTGATCCTCTTGTAGGATTAAAGCCAACTGATCTTTTTTGTTAATTTTTGAGTGGTGTTGTGAAGCTGTCATGCTGTGCAGTGAGTCTATGCAATTTTGTTGAGGAAAACTGTTGTTGTTGGTTGGTGTAGTTATATTTGGGGGATATGAGCTGAATGTGGTGATCTGTCATTCCTAGCAGTCAGATTTTGACTCAGGTACTATCCAGGCTGTTTTGGGGGCTNAATGTGGTGATCTGTCATTCCTAGCAGTCAGATTTTGACTCAGGTACTATCCAGGCTGTTTTGGGGGCTGGATGCTGTAACTGTGCAGTATCAGTTTATTGCCATAGGAGCCGAGAGCAAAGGGACAGAAGCTGAGCTAGGAGGACATTATACAGTTAATGTATAGGAATTTTTAAATTGTTTTTGGAACATTTTCAGTTTTTGTAAAACAGTTATTGTTTTTCTCGTAAACAATTTCTGTTCTTACTTCTTATAATTCTTGAATTTCATTTAATAAAATTCTTCTTTTTCTTTAAACAAAAAAATGAACTGCGTCCAAGATATTAATGTTGTTATATGCTAGCTGATTTTAGACTTTTCATTGTTTTGATTCTTGTAAAATCTGCTTCTTGTAATACTTGATTTCAATAATAAAAAAAAAGATACGTGAAATTTGAAAATATTAAAAAATAAATTCTTTCAAATATGCGATAGGTTTCTTTATTCATTTTAATGTATTAATTAATAACGACACTAAGTTGTCAAAAAATCATGTTTAAAATTTTAGTGGTGATTTTAATTGTGGGTAAAATGTATACTTTTAGCCACAATTAATTGTTGTCACTAAAATTAGGTTTTAATCGAACTTTTAGTGGTGATATATTATATTGTAGTGGCAAAATTTAGTTAACTTACTACAATAATTATGACGACTAAAAATTTCACATTTAGTGGCATTTTTTAATGTTTTAGCTGAGACTTTTTTCATCGCCAACTTTTTTTTTTGTGAAATTAGACAATTCAAAATTCCGATCCATTTCAACCATGCATTTATGACCCTAGATAATTCATACAAACGCATCACAATTATTAAAACATCCATACATTACTCATAATATAAAATATTATCATACAATATCCAAAACTCTCAACATATAATGTTCCAATAAACAAATATCTCAAACATTCAAAATAAAAGATGTCTATATATCCAAAAAGAGTTCTTTACAATCCATCACCAATCTACGAGGTTATCACAGATGCTAGCTTACATAACCAAACAACACCAATTTTTATACAGCTTGATTAGATCCTATTTCCTATAACACTCCTGGTGAGAGAAAGTTGAAGACCAAATGAAATCAAGATTCCAAAGGCTCACAACTATTATTCTTTAGTAGCCAAGAAATATACAGAAAAAAAAAATACTCCACTCAGTGAAATCACTACAAGAAATTTTGCAATCACAGACGCTTATAAATGCCGGCAAAAAGAAGTAAGGGCGTCTGTTTTGAGCACAGTCTATTCCTCCATCAGGAAAAATATTGGCGTTTATTAGTTGTCGGAGCCGGTGACCAGAGGTAAAACCCCAGGCGTTTAAACAAACGCTGGTAAATCAGGTTTTTTTTTTTTGGTGCAGTTATTAAGTATTGTGAATAAAACTGGTTTGTTCATAACAAGCATCCACAAAATTTCATAGCCTTTTTCTCTAAATAAATCCCTGGTCACCAAATCATACCAGCACCTTCCTTTTTTTCTAGACCAACTCTTCTGGTCAGTGCCACAACTTTTTTCCAACAAAAAAAAATACAACGTGGAAAGCAAAAATTATGTGCATAACAAACAACAACCTCATGAAAGTTCCATGTATCCTCTTATTCAAAAGATATATCTCGTATTCTCACTGTCTCATTGGCAGCAAATGTTGAGATATTGGAGCTATGTAAATGGCTCGTGAGTCCAAATTCTCAGATCCTAAAAAATATAGAAACATAGGTTAGTAAATTGGTAGATCCAATTTATTTAAGAGATTGATCTCACCTAAAAAAAGTAAGGTTTCAATTAACAAAGGTTCCTTTTCCTGCATCATTGGCATTGAAACTCCACTGCTTAATTCATTTTTTTCTCCACGGTTAACTAAAGGGTACACAGAGGAGCTACGTTTCTACAGCAGGGCGACAGTAAATCCAGCTGCCCAGACCTACCAAGGAATGAGAAGGACCTATTAATGACTACTACTTGTTTTCCCAGTTCGTTGAAGATATTTAGCATGTGTACTAAAAAAGAAAGAAAGAAGATATTTAGCATGATAAAAGCCAGATAACAAAGAATGTCTTGTGCACTGATCATAATAGAAGGAAAGTCCAGTAAAATTAACTGGTTTCAAGAGACGAGGAATTCTTTAGCTGAAGAACACCAAAGATGTTTGACTACAAAATATCTAGCATGGGAATGATTTTTCGTGAGACCAACAACCAACAATATCAAAACCCAGCACACACCAAATAAAAGGGAGGGGAAGACAGAACGCCAAACAATACACTTTATGTTAGGGTTGAAAGATGATATTGTTAGAGTATGTATGACTCATATTTGTTATGTGCATAATGGCAAGGAGGTAGATGCCGGAGCGGGATTTATATATAGGGGACGCTGATTAGTTGGGTGTGCGGGGGCAACGCCCCCACGGTACGGTACAGGAGTATTTTTGTAAATACGTCCATATTAGGGTTATATAAATACTTAAGATGTAACCCTACTTCAATAATGGAAAAGAACGGCCGCTCGCTCTCGTGGATGTAGGCACATTACTGAACCACGTAAATCTCTGTGTGTTATTTTCTCCTGCTTTCTTAATTGTTTGATTCCTTACTATTCACCATAATTGCTGCACGATCACAACAGATATCAACATGGTGGCTTGTAAGTGGATATTGTCAGGGTTTAAAGATCATAGAATGTAGTGAAAGAAAGTTTAGGATACCAGTTGCTGTCCAATTTGATCTCTGATTCCAGCGGCTGCAGATGCATAGTTGACTACTTCTGGTTGTCTATGTGGTCATCGGCGCCTGACCTAAGATGTGGATCATCCAAGGCACATTAGCATGACTACTTCTGGTTGTCTATGTGGGGCATGTTTGATATTTGGATAGTACAGTATGACACCTGTTAGATATTGGTTGGTTCATGGACTCGAACCGGGACACCCATGATGAGTCTATCCAAATTAAAGAATGAGTAAAGGGACATGTCTTTTAGAGGTATCCTTTAGCCCTCAAAATATATGTCTATTTAAAATTAACAGATATGCCCCTATATAATGTGTCTCTTAATAACACCTATTGATTGCCTATATAAACCCAAGGCAATCCAATAGGTGAGATATCTTTTGACAAATACTCAAATGTTAAAATATCCTACTCTACTTCTCTCTCTCCCTATATAACGTTAAAAGACTTTTGTATTGTGGAAACTCGGTGTTGATTTCTATTGAGTAACAACACAATACTGCTTGAGCAATCGAAGAAAATACGATTTTTAGATTCTGAAGTATGTCGAACATCTTCAAACGATTTTTTTGATTAAAGCGAATAAGATATTTCTTTAATCCGATACTTCCGCAATATNCTGCTTGAGCAATCGAAGAAAATACGATTTTTAGATTCTGAAGTATGTCGAACATCTTCAAACGATTTTTTTGATTAAAGCGAATAAGATATTTCTTTAATCCGATACTTCCGCAATATATTATACGATTCTCAACATTGATATCAGATCTATTTAGGGTGTTCTCGTACCTTTGGAATTAATAATCAATTTTTAAAAAATATTATTTTTGCCTAAAAACTTCGAACGGGCTTTAATGGCATCTCAAACAAATAGTCTCTGAATACCTTGAAATTTAAATATATGGTAGTTAGTATAAACATGAATCAATCTGGACAGTATCGTGAGAAACGATCTCACGGTTTGACAGTACCAATTTTTTAAGTTTTTCAAATTCGACATGAAATTGTGGCATCTATTGATGTGGATTTTGTCAAATCTGATTTCTTCAGCATAAGGAAGGAATCATGTGTTGTTGTGGACCCTCTGTCAAATTTGGTTCCAAGGAATTTTGTTGTTTACTCTCTGCCATGATGACGTACAAATGATAAAAGTAATATTACTATTTTGTTTACACATACATATTGGTATGTCGAGAAAAAAAAATAATTGAACAATTAGTCACGACCCCGAGTTGCAATNTTTGACAGTACCAATTTTTTAAGTTTTTCAAATTCGACATGAAATTGTGGCATCTATTGATGTGGATTTTGTCAAATCTGATTTCTTCAGCATAAGGAAGGAATCATGTGTTGTTGTGGACCCTCTGTCAAATTTGGTTCCAAGGAATTTTGTTGTTTACTCTCTGCCATGATGACGTACAAATGATAAAAGTAATATTACTATTTTGTTTACACATACATATTGGTATGTCGAGAAAAAAAAATAATTGAACAATTAGTCACGACCCCGAGTTGCAATATGATGCTTAGACAAGATAATTTATGAGAAATTTTTCTTGGACATTATGTTTAATGGTTAAGATCGNATATGATGCTTAGACAAGATAATTTATGAGAAATTTTTCTTGGACATTATGTTTAACGGTTAAGATCGTTAAATATGTAGATTTCATATCTCACCCAAATTTTTGGGTCTACGGGTTTGGTCCATATGACTTTAAGAAAAATTATTATTTATTTTGGTATTTATGGACACATACGGGAATATATGAGATCGAACTTTAATCGGTTGAAATTATGAATATTGAAATAATATTTGTTTATGAGATATACCGATATTATGGTTAGCATGATTCTTTGTTTAGTATGGTTTAAATTAGAATTTCATATCTAGTACTATTTAAATTGCATACTTTCTTTTATTTAAAGTGGAAACATGTATGATGAAATTAGAGATGATCAATATGTCTAGAGATACTAGATCTAGTGGGAGTTTTCTTTTGTTCGGTATTAGGAAACATAAATTTTGCGCATTAATTAAATTAAGTATTATTGATAATCACCTGTGGTGCGGGAGATTATTGGAAACTTAGTAAACTTTTGATCTCGCAACTTGTGAAAATTGTTATTACCTAAATTTATATTTTTGAGGCAAAATTATAGAATGTGTTGTGCTAATATCTCATACGCATTATCTCTGCATGTAGATTAAATCATAGTGACTACTAAAAGCATAATAGTGGTTGAATTAACTAAAGATGACAAATTGAAAAACGATAACTATAACATATGGCGTCGTAAGATATGATTTGTCATGTATGAGCAATAAGTCTTGGATACCCTTGATTCTATGCTACCAGAGCTTGAGCGACCTCAAACCCGCCAAGAATAAGAGAATTACTAGTCTTGACAGAATAAGGATCGAATTGCACACTATATCAAGCAAGCGAGCATGCAAGAAGACCTTATTCCTGAATTTGAGAATTACTCCATAGCTATCGCCATGTGGAAGGACCTCAAAGTGAAGTTTGGTATTACTTCTATTGTTAGGATTCGTGGTTTAACCATGAGGTTTGACTCATATCAAAAGAAGCCAGAGCATCCAACGAAACAACACTTGAGGGCTATGGCCTATGTGATACATGATTTAGGCGTTGTTGGTCATGTATTCACTAATGAATAGAATGTATCGCGTCACCTTGAGCTTGAGGCTGAGCGCTTGGAGGCTACCAAAGGTGAGAATAGCACTTTTGTGGTTATGGTTGGCTCGCACAAGACCTTTNGCGTCACCTTGAGCTTGAGGCTGAGCGCTTGGAGGCTACCAAAGGTGAGAGTAGCACTTTTGTGGTTATGGTTGGCTCGCACAAGACCTTTTGGTCCAAGCACAAGGAAGGTGAAAAAATTATGAGGCTCAAATTGAGATTGCTCACGCACTTTAACAGGCCTAAGCGGGACAAAAGATCAATAAGTCTATCATGTTGGCGTTATAAGGGAATCACATTTTATGGATCTTTTCATATCACAAATGATTTTATTGTATTGGATATTGATGATTCTAGTGATGAATCTTATTTTTATATTACATCTATGGATTATGTTGATTCTATTAGATGACATGCTAGATTAGGTTATATCAGACAAGATAAAATGAATAGATTAGCTAGAGAGGGACTTTTGGGCCCACTCGCAATAATCAACTTGCCCACATGTGAAAATTGTCTCGTAGGTAAGCCAACTAGAAAACCATTTGGTAAGGTCAAAAGAGCATCTATTTCATTGCAATTAATACACTCAGATATATGTGGCCCAATGAATATGATGGCAAGACATGGTGCATCCTATTTCATCACTTTTATAGATTACTTTACGCGCTTTGGTCATGTCTATTTGATTTCTCACAAGTCCGAAGCAGTGGATTGCTTCAAACGTTACATTAAAGAGGTTGAGAATCAACAAGACAATAACATTAAGGTTCTTAGAATTGATCAAGGTCGCGAGTATCTATCTGAATAGTTTAAAGAGCTATGTAAAGAAAAAAGGAATAATCAGGCAATTGACAATGCCTAACACTCCGCAACAAAATGGTGTAGCGGAGAGATGGAATCGCACCTTGCTTGATATGGTTAGATCTATGATGGCACAAGCTCATCTTCCGATTTCAAAATTGGGAGATGTTTTATTGATTGCTGCTTATATCCTTAACCGAGTGCCTTTTAAATCAGTTCCTTCTACCCCGTATGAGTTATGGACAGACACAAAACCTGACTTAAATAATTTACAAATAATGGGGTTCAATGACTTATGTACATAACACTTCTCATAAATAAGTGAAGTTGGGTCCTAAAGGGAAGAAGTGTATCTTCATCCACTATTCTGAGAATTCTAAGGGCTACGTGTTCATAGGTGAACAACTTGATGGAAGGGTAACTAAAATTGAGTCATGGGATATAATTTTCGTTGAAGAAGATTTCCCTAGCAAAAGAGATGTGTCTAAAGGAATAGAACTCTATGAGTTAGATAATCTCCAAAGAGATATACCCACTAACCAAGTAGAGATCGAAAAAATAGTTTAATTAGCTCCTAGGGATAGTGGGAGCAATATACTCAATGGTGGATTAGTTCCAATGGATGTAGATGCATACGACATAAAGTTACGTAGAAGCAAGTGTGGAACCATCCGTCGATGTCATTTTGAGATTGAAGAGAAAAATTTTATGGTTGCTCCACATGATGATGTTGAACCTAAAAATATTAAAAAGACTCTATCATCACCTACTAGTAATGAATGGATAACTACAATGAATGATGAGATGGAGTCAATGAAGGATAATCAAGTTTGGGATTTGGTTGACCTTCTGTGTGGGCGCAAGGCCATTGGGAAAAAATGGATTCTCAAAATTAAGCGCAAGGTGGATGGATCCATAAAAAGGTATAAGGCTCGTCTAGTGGCAAAAGGTTACACCCAAAAAGAGGGTGTGGACTATGAGAACTTTTTCTCCAGTTGTAAGGTTTGCCTCGATTCGCATGATTCTAGCTATTGTCGCACATTTGGATTTAAAACTATATCAAATGGAAATTAAAACTGCATTTCTTAATGGAGAACTGGATGAGAAAATCTACATAGATCAACCTAAAAGGTTTATGGTGATGGGTCAGGAGAACAAAGTTTCTAAACTCCAACGATCCATTTATGACCTGAAGCAGTCATCCAGACAGTGGTATCTAAGGTTTCATTGAGCTATCACTTCTAATGAGTTTACGATGATCGATGAAGACCATTGTGTGTATGTTAAATGGTCTAAAGATAATTTATTGATTCTATCTTTGTATGTTGATGATATTTTATTAGCTGAAAATAATTAGGAGATAATTATCACTACTCAAAAGTGGTTGTCCTCAACATTTGAGATAAAGGACTTGGGCGAAGCAAGTTATGCGCTTGGAGTTAAGATCCTAAAGGATTGTTCTAAGAAATTTCTTGGTCTGTCTCAAGAGACTTACATTAAGAAGGTTCTTAAACAATTTCAGATGCAAAAATGCAAACCCATTGACACTGTTGTAGCGAAAGATGAGAGCCTAAGCCTAAGGATATGCCCTAAGCCTCCAGAGGAAAATGAGAGGATGACTTGTGTTCCCTATGCTAGTGTTGTAGGTAGATTAATATAGGCTATGATGTGTACTCATCCCGATATTTACTATGTGGTTGGCTTGGTTTGTTGTTTTCAATCAAATCCTAGGTTAGCTCACTGAAAGAAAATGAAAATGACACTATGATATTTCAATGGGACTTTAGATTATATTTTATGCTACCAGTCTTTAGATGTACAGCTAGTTGGCTATAGTGATGTGGATTAGGGTGGTTATATGTATGAACTAAAATCCACATTAGGATATGCTTTCTTACTTAATGGCGGGGCCATTACATGGAGTAGCAAAAAACAATCATGCACATCCTTATACACCGTAGAAGCAGAATACGTGGCTTGGTTCTGCTACTGTAAAAGAAGCTTTTTGGTTAAGAAGGTTCCTTCAACATTTAGCGGTTGTCACACATACCTTGAGCCCAGTGAAAATTCATTATGATAGCATGACTATATTAGCTTATGCTAAGGATCCTAAATATCATAGAAGAACCAGACACATAGATCTAAGATATCATTACATCAGAGACATGATTGCACAAAAAGAAGTCTTGAAGCACATACCTATAACTCAGATGGTTGCAGACCCCCTAACTAAGCCTATAGCTAGAGATGTGTATATGGCTTATGTTCGAACTCTGGGACTTTGTAAGTATTGATTATGTGCTTGAGATTGTATAGATCATATAGTCATTTGTATTGACATTTTTTGGGATATAAATACATGGTTTAATTGAAATTAAATGTTATACTACTTGATTACCTTGGTATTAGAGAAAGCACACACATTAAGTATGTCAGCGGCATGATTGGCTCACTCACACGAGCAATCGCCTCTGGTGCTTGATATGACGAGCAACGATGATACTCTAGCATATAGTATCGCTCTGTTTTGTATACAGAATGAGATTTGACATTTGTGAATCGATAATGGACACAACTCCATGTCCATTATGCCTGTGTTTGTTGATTAGCCAGATGCAATATCTTAATTTAGTGTCTTTGGAGTGCGAGCAAATAGAGAACTCGGGTTAGATGCTTGTAGAGCGACTAGACTAAGATTTGTACAATGTTTGAGTATGATATATGCTCTCATTAGGATTGTGACACTCCTCTGTAGCATGTATTTCATAATATATGTGCTTGGCGACAATCACTGTGTGAGCCCTCCGAGTTATTTTTACATGACCAGGTTATTTTGTTTAACCAAACATTCCATTTACTCTCAGACTTTTGACTATGCCATAAAGTGAAAGAATTAATGCTCAGCTACTTTGGCATGTTACTTATGACCATGAGTGATTCTGCCTTCTGGGACATTGCTAAGTAAGTGATTAATTTTGAACTAAGTGACATGAGGGCGAAAGGAAGACCATTTGGAACATCCCATGATATATTCATTATCGACAACTTTGGGCACTAGTTTAGATAGTTACAAAGTGTAAATGTATAAGCGAAAGCTTCGAGGGTTTATGCATACTCTTATATTATGAGCGATTAGAGATGCTTGAACTGGTGTATCTGAATGAGTCTAGAGTGCCTGAGACACTATTTGTCATTTTTCATTTTTTATGAGTTAATGTTTGTATGCTGGCTCTATAGAGTTTCTAGTGTAGAGGTCCCAAATTGTAGGTGTGCTCAGCGGTCGCACGACCCATTAGCCTGTATAAATTGATGTTGATGTATATAATGGATTGAGAGAGATGACAATGTCGTACCCACCACGTGCGAGTGGGAGATGTTAGATATTGGTTGGGTCATGAACCCGAACCGGGGCACCCATGGTGGGTCAACCCAAATTAAAGAATGTCCAAAGAAGCATGTCTTTTAGAGGTATCCTTTACTAAGAGGTATTCTTTAGCACCCAAAATACATGTCTGTTAAATATCAACAGACATGTCCCTATATGTTGTGTCTCTTAATGATACATATTGGTTGCCTATATAAACCCAAGAGAATCCAATAGGTGAGATATCTTCTGACAAATACTCAAATGTTAAAGTCTCCTACTATATTTCTCTCTCTCCCTACATAAAGTTAAAAGGCTTTTGTGCTGTAGAAACTCAGTATTGATTTATATTGTGTAACAACACCATACTGCTCGATCAATCGAATAAAAGACGATTTTTAGATTTTAAAGTATGTGAAACATTCTCAAATGATTATTTTGATTAAAGTGAATAAGGTATGTATTTAATCCTACACTTCCACAGTATGTTATACAATTCCCAACAACACCAAACAAACTAACATCTATCGTAGTACTAGCACTTGTACTATGACAACCAACTTCTAAGTTTTTTCGACACGTAGTGATTATATACATCATATTCAAAAATTCCTACATTTCATAAATAATTATCAAGCTGAAAATTATGGTACAGCAATCTGAATCAAGGGACTTTGAGAATCAAGAGAGTGCGTATTTTAAACTTAAGCTTTTACCCAGTGTTTATACTATTTGTACCTTTTTTTTTAGTGTTTATGCTATAAGGTGACACACCTATTTTTCAAGTAAAATCTTCCTTAATTTATGTTCAAAACTTTCTAAGTTTTCTTTTTTATTGATCAATTATTTAGGTTACATTTTTTTTATGCGTACCTATGGTTTAGGTAGTTTCCTTATAGGTTGGCAATGCACCTCGTTATTTGGGATAGCCTAGTCATCTATTTGCTTAGTCACATTCCTTATGAATGCCTAGGTGTTGTATCATTTCAATCGCCTCGGCTTTTTAGGGATAGTCTAGTCATCTAATCCTACTCAGATGAAACCCAATCTCCAAAAGATATTGCCAAATCCCGACTTGAATTATTATCTCATATCATTTCTCTTTGAGGACACTTCCCAACTCTGTTCGACACACACTTCCTTGCTCGGGAATGCTTTCCGCTGAGCAGAGCTCTTTCTACCGACTTATGCAAGGTCAAGTTCTGTCTTGCTATGCTGTGTTTCTCTTCCTCGGTCATTGTGAAACCAAATTATTATGGCATGTGCATCTGCCACATGTCATGCCCTAGTTCAACTGTCAAGTCATTGTTAAGAGATTCTAAACTCTTTGGCATGTTTTTCTTAATTTTTCTAGACAGTAGAGTCTATTTAGATTGTATCGAGGGATAAGGNGGTTAAGAGATTGTAAACTCTTTCACATGTTTTTCTTAATTTTTCTAGACAGTAGAGTCTATTTAGATTGTATCGAGGGATAAGGTTCATACGTACTCCTAGGTAAGTATAATTTGTTTTTTAATCAATAAAATTTTATTGTACTGTCAAGTTAAAATATAAAAAATTAACAGAAGAATATTCAAATCTATTAGGATTATATTCAAGCCCTTTTAAAATACCCAGTTCTTTAAAATTTCTTATAAGTGGATTTCTTTTTGCACACCATGAATAATTTTATATACAACTCGAGCACACACACCCCAAATAGGATCTTTACGCAATCAGGACCATTGCCATAAGACACCCTTAGTCTAAAAGTTGTTTTCCAGTGAAAAGCCCATGACGAAAAACTAATACCCCTTCTTAGTCTAAATGGTGCTAGTCAGAACTCATAATTATAAAGACAATCCATTTGTTTGACACAAAATTAATATGGATTTAATGAATTTGTGTTTAATCGTGGTGGATTCAGATCGTAAACAAGTAGATCCATCAAACTCTCTTAATAAATAAATTGATATAAAACTAATAAAACACGAAACAAAGCTTGTTAAACATCACATACACACGATATGTATTACATTATACAATACTATAAACTAAACAAACTTTGAATGACTAATGATGAGCTCAAATTTAACTGGGTCAGGTCCAATAAATTAAATGAATCTAGACCAACTAAAAGGATCCTTCAAGCCCAGCTCGTAGACTTTAGGAGTCCAAGAAGATTAGAGCATACGAGTAACAATCATCATGGGAATGTCCACTCTTGAAGATTTAGGCAATCTTTAATTGTATTTACCTTTTATAGCTATTCTTCCCGAAAGAGTAGTGTTTTTACTCTCACGTCACTATCTAAACTAAAGTTCTATGCCTATAAATGTTAAGCTCTCTCTACATGAGAGGGCATCTCTCTACATACCTCTCACGTAGTTATTTTTCTCTCCTAGGTACCATACCTCTCCTAAAACTCACATTTGTTCTCTCTCTCTCTTTCTCTCTCGCCTTACTTTATCAATAAAACTTCTCCGGCCACCGTTTCCGTTTTTGGAGTGGAGTAAGTCCCTCTTACTAAACCATTATACATCTGTGTGTTGACCAATAGTTGTCTTTTACTATTAATTGTTTATTGATTGTCTCATTAATTACCTTAAATCACATACTCTGTTGTTAATTGTGCATAAACCTCTTTTGTGCATCATCAACTAAAGTTACACATCGCTAAAATCCAACAGAAAATGATTCATTGACGACCTTAGTGTAGTGTAGTTCTACAAAATATACAAGCTAATGCAAAGTAAGTTGCAATAGTGACATCGTGATAGGTTTGAAGTTTATGCTTTATGTTCTGCAAAGATAAATTCCTGATATTTGTCATTTCTCACAAATCACAAGTATCGGTGAAGCCTAGGAGACGCCTGCAACAATCGAAACCAAGACGTATGGGCGTATGGGAGATGCTCTTGCCAATTGATGTCTTTGGCATTTTCATAGTTTATTCCATGCGATGTTTTATCTTTTTTCACAAGTAGAATGAAAAGCCCTTCTTAGACCGAAAAACTAATACCTATTTTTAGTCTAAATGGTGCTAGTTAAAACTCATAATCATAGAAAAACAAAACCTCATAATTATAGAAATGATCCTTTCACTACAAGAAAAAAGCCATTTACCGACATTTATTAAATGCCGATAAAATAGAAATAAATGCTGCAAAATATTATTGTTGGCGTTTATTATTAACGATATCGAAAGGTTCATCGGAAAAATTATCAGCGTTTAATTAAACACCACAAAAATTAAAGTTACGTTTACTAAGCACTTAAGCGATGCTTATTTAATCGACAGTACCGGAGTTATGTTACAGCGTTTATTGAAACACCAGTAATTATTATTTCTTGTTTCTAGTTTATGGCATTTAAATAAATGCCAGTAATTATAATTAATGTTTTTTTTTCATAATAAAACCTAGCTCATTGCATTTTCACTAGAATTAATATTGATAGTGAAGCTACTTTTTTTTTTAAAACAAAAGAATAATTATTTATTTACAAAACATGAATTACAAGAAGTAAGAGATAGGCACAGCTGCCTTAACAAAACAAAAACAAAAGGCAAAGACGCCTAGTAAAAACCACCATAAAACAAAAAGGAAAAAGGAAACCCCTGCTGATCCTTAAGCATCGCAAAACCCACCCCAGTCATTACAAGAAGCAAAAAGGAAAACCACATAAGACCTCCTATTCCAGAAACAAAAACAAACAAAAAACCAAATCAAAAGATTACAGGTCAGCTCCCAAAACAGTCAGCAGAGACATCACTCTTACAGCCACATCCAACCAATAACAGCAGTAAAACAGGCCTGAACTGACCTCAACTTCCAGCCAATAAAAATGACCTGTTTCAAACAAATCAACACTGACTCAGTAAATAGTGCTCTTTGTTTCTTGCCTCAAAAGTTGATTTTCTGTGATTTGTTTCTAGTTAAATTATCATCCACTTGCATAACAGTTTTCTATATCCCATTTCAGCACTAAGATTACCAGGAGATTATTCACTGCCTTCTACTTCTTCAAATCTCAGTGGTGGACAGATCCATGGCATAGAAGAGGGAGAGTCACTTGAGCGGGAATTTTGCTGCATGATTATTAACACGCTGCAATTTCGCCCTCTTTTGTCTTAGGTGAAAAACTTGAAAACATCAGAGGCATGCTTGCAGAATCCTTATGTAGATGTATTGTAGAATCTTTACTTCAGATATTAAAGCTCACAACCTTATACCTTGTTGGAGAGCTACATTTTCAAGCCTCAGGTGGGGCATGAAACTACGACAAAATCATCACCTTATGTTGCTTGATATACATTCATAAGAAAGAAAGAACTCAGAAGTTACCCCCATTGACGCCACATCGCTCAAATCAAAGCATGGAAAACGGATCTTATGCCACTTACAAACTTTCTTTATCAATTAGCCAGTTATCAATGCCTCACTGCAACTGTTTTGATCCACAAAAATTAAACTAAATCTACAACAAATTATCCATAGTTAAAGCAGAATCAATAAATAAAAGAAAAATCTACAATAAATTAAACTAAATCTTCACAAATTCAACAACAAGCGAAATGGAAAAAGGTTAGATAGATAAAACACAATAATGGAGCTAAGAATGTGAAGTTGTATAGGTGATACCAGAAGAGACTGAGCTCGAAGAAGAAAACCCGAACAAACTCGTAGTCCTAGAATTTGAACTCGATCCGAACAAGCTTGAAGTAGTGGAAAGAATCAGGATCGATGAATTAGCTCCGAACAAATTCGAAGAACGAAACGGAGACGAAGAAGCACTAGAAAACGTAGCTAAACATTGTGTATACACAATACGTATTCTATTATACAATACTTCAAAATAATTGGGCATGAATCAGAAAAACTTTGCAGGACTAAATTTANAAATTCGAAGAACGAAACGGAGACGAAGAAGCACTAGAAAACGTAGCTCCAAAAAGTGGTTGAGAAACAGAGTTCTGGAACTTGCTAGTGTAGCAGGCGCCCAACGACGAAGAGTAGTCGCCTGAGAGAAAACAGTCGAGGAATCGCCGGAGATTGACGAAGAGTCAGTCGCCTGAGACAGATCTGTGGCTAGGTTTCTGTGGCTATTTTGAGTCCAGAGTGCGAAGTGGGGAAAAATTTAGGTTTATTTTGGGGGCGAAAAAAAAAAAGCCTTTTAATTAAGAATTTGTGGCGTTCGAATCAAATGCCGGAAATTAAGTGAAATTTTTTTTTAAATTTTTTTCATTAATAATTTCTGGTAATTTCTGGAGTTTGACTTAAATGATGGATATTAAGCAATTTTTTTTTTAATTATTTTTTATCAATTTTAGTGATGTTTAAGTTAAACGCCAAAAATTAAATGTCGGATTTTCCCGTCTTTCTTGTAGTGTTTTGTTTAACACAAAATTAATATGAATTTAATTTATTTGAGTTTAATTTTAATGAGTTTTGATCGTAAACAAGTAAACCCACCAAACTTGTCTAATAAATAAATTAATATAACCCAATAAAACACAACGAATCTAGCTAAACATTGTGTATACACAATACGTATTCTATTATACAATACTTCAAAATAATTGGGCATGAATCAGAAAAACTTTGCAGGACTAAATTTACAGGTTTCAAAAATCCAACACAAAATGATTTTTTGACGACCATAGTTGTAGTGTAGTTCTACAAAATATACAAGAAGTTAATGTTTGCAGTATTGGCACTGTGAAAGGTTTGAAGTTTATGCTTTATGTTGTGCAAAGGTAAACTCTTGGTACTTCTCATCCCTCATAAATCACAAGTATCGGTGAAGCCTAAAAAACACATGCGATAGTAGACCCAAGACGTTTGGGCGTATGGGAGCTACTCTTTCCATCTTATGCATTACATTGTATTTTACACCATCTATTCCTTGATGTCTTTGGCATTCTAATAGTTTATATATAGCTATTCTATGTTTATGTGCATTACCTCTTACACCAAAGCTTCTCTTCTCTTGATGTGCTTTTAGAATAATTCAAGTTTGGAGCCTAGTGGTGTGATGATATGTAACCTTATCTAATTTAGCAATTCTGGTTCATTTTATTTTTTTCCTTTTAATGTTTTTGTGACGATCCATTATTGATTTGGAGAAATGTACGCTTGGATGGCAAGCTATATATGTGGTTTGGAATAATATATTTTTATAAGGTCGATATAGTGGGACAAAAATGATATTTTCCATAATTAAGGAAGTGAGTTTGGATTGAGATGAAATTAGTCATAAAAAAAATTATTATAGAATGAAATGACAATAATAATTCTTTTTTTTTTTTATAGAAACGATAGAATGTATTAAATAGAACAATCTGAACAGAGAATCAGCTCCAAAGACTCTCGTGCCATATCCTCCCGTACATGAAAATGTTCATAACATCTTCCATTCTAGCAAGATGGTGCACAACACCATTCCTAGTATTTCTAATAGTAGAAGCATAGAAAGAACTAAAACTATGTATGAGACACCTAATATCTGCTATTGTAGATCCCAAAGGAGAAAAATCATCATGGGAATCAACTATCGTCTTCATCATAGAGGATGAATTCCCTTCTAGCATAATCTCCTCACAATCCATCTGCCTAGCAAATAACAAAGCCTCCCTTGCAGCAATACTCTCTGTTGTTTGTGCATCATATGTCATACTTATCTTCTTCGACATCCCCGCAATAAATAACCCAGAATCATTCCTGATAACAACACCCACTCCCATTGACCCTTCAGAATTAAATACTACCCCATCAAATTTACCTTGAAAGTACTTGAGCTTGGGGGAGACCACCGAATAGGATCTGATACACTGTTTTGCATGAAGTCCACCTTCGTAGCCTTCTCAAGTTGCTCAAGATACCCTGCTACAGTTTGCACTAGCAGCCCCAGGTCATTCTCCAAATCCTGGAATAGAAATTTATTCCTATTCCTCCAAATAAACCAGCAATGCAACAGAAATAGCGAAAATAAATTGGACTTTAACTGCTGAGTGACTTCTCAAAACCAATGTTGAATATGGTTTGCAAGTCGCTGAACCCTGTGGCTCAATGGGCTGCCCACCCAGGATTTCTTTGCCCAATAACAGTCCTTTAAACACATGTAAAATAGACTCATTCTCCACTCTGCATACACGATTCAAATGAATCTTCCTACACTGTAAATTCTCATTTGTAGGGAGAGCATCCAATAGCATTCTCCAAGCAAAAATTTTAACTTTACTTGAAACTCACTGATTCCATAGTGCCTTCCAATTGCCATTAGGAGTCGGTGAAGAACTTGCATTAGATATTCCTTGTGAAAATAAATTACCCTCATAAGCCAAATGATATGCACTCCTTACAGAAAATCTACCATTTTTGTTGTAGTGTCATAATAATTTATCTTCCAACGGATAAACTCCCAACAAAATCCGTTTAGTATCTTAACTTCATGCTCCAAAAAAAACCTCATCAATCAACTGGGTTTTCCAACCACGCGTTTGGAGATCAATGAGTTGGCTGACCGTAGCCTCCTCCTCTAACATTTGCTTAGGAGTCACCACTTTGAAAGTAGTGGGTGTTGGAATCCACCTATCATGCCACACTTTAATTTTGGAGCCGTCACCAATCCTCCATCTCGATCCAACTTCAATCACTTTTCTAGCCTCTAGGATGCTCTGCCATGTGTATGATGGCCTATACGCCAACTAGGCACTCATAAATGATGTTGATGGGAAATATTTCACTTTCAAAACCTTATGAAGAAGAGTATCAGTATCATAATGGATCTTCCATGCTTGTTTGGCAAGCATCGCCATATTAAAGGTTCTCACATCCCTGAAACCCATGCCACCTTGCTTTTTACCCTTGCACATATTAGCCCCCTTTTCCCAATGAATTTTTCTCTCCCTTGCCTTTTGACCCCACCACAAATTGGAAGCTATAGACTCGAAATCATTGTACAAATATTTTGGAAGTTTAAAGCATCCCATAGCATATGTCGGAATTGACTGGGTCACTCCTTTGATTAATATTTCTTTACCTCCCCTTGATAATAGCCGCTCTTTCCATCCTTGTAACTTCTGCCAAACCCGTTCTCTCAAACTAGCAAATACCTCCTTCGTAGACATTCCCACCACAGATGGCAATCCTAGATATTTCTCATGCTGCTATACACGGAAAACATTGAGGATAGATTGCATTTCTCTTTCTCTTGTCTCTAGCACATTGTTGCTGCACACCATTGCAGATTTTTCCAATCTAATTTGTTGACCCGAAGCTAATTTGTATANTTCCCACCACAGATGGCAATCCTAGATATTTCTCATGCTACTATACACGGAAAACATTGAGGATAGATTGCATTTCTCTTTCTCTTGTCTCTAGCACATTGTGTTGCACACCATTGCAGATTTTTCCAATCTAATTTGTTGACCCGAAGCTAATTTGTATAGTTGTAGAACCTCCTTAACTGCAGCTACTTCCATAGGTGTAGACTTAAAGAATAGTAGACTATCATCTGCAAAAAAGAGATGAGAAATTCAAGGACATCCACGACCCACACTAATCCCTGAGATAGTACCACTTCTTTTGGCATCTTTAAGCTGACATTCTCTGTGCACAAAGAAGAAAAAGGTAGGGGATAAGGGGTCTGCTTGTCGGATCCCCCTTTGAGGAAAAAAATAACCTATTTGCTCATTATTCAACATCAGCGAATATGAGACTGACTCCACACATTGCATTATCAATCGTATCCATCCATTAGCAAAGCCCAAAGCTCCATCATTCTCTCCAAAAAAATACATTCTAGTCTATCATATGACATGAAACAAAAATAATAGACTCAGAAAAAGAAAGAAAAGGAAAAAAAAACTAAAATACAAAAAACCAATCAAGTTGACGATTACATATTTAGAAATGCAAATATCCTTGCCAAGAGAAAAGAATCGCACAGGCATGTCCCCCATACTTATTTCCTCAAAGAAATACCTTAGGAAGGGTGCGGAAATAAATCACAGATNAATGACATGAGGAAGCAAATAATGTCAAAAGAGATCAAACCTCTATGTTTTCAAAAAGATATCAAAGAATTNCAAATCCATTCTAGTCTATCAAATGACATGAGGAGGCAAATAATGTCAAAAGAGATCAAACCTCTATGTTTTCAAAAAGATATCAAAGAATTGCTTTGTTAGAATAATAAAAGTTCTCANTCAACATTCTCTATTGGACAACATGCAACATCTGCATAACTGAAAGAGCATTGTAGATTAAAGTTGCCATCATGGAAGCACCACCTGTTTATTTCAAGCTTGGCTAAGATCTCAAAGTTTGGTCTTACTACATCATGAATTTGTTGAAAATAAGCTTAATTTTACTTTTTAGTACATTAGATGAATTAGTGAAAGTGGCCACTTTAGGTTCATCTTACTACTCCAATTGGCCATTGTCAATTAATTGGAATCATCTTCCCATGGCCATATCTGTGTACGTGCACCAAATGGGTCACCTCCTGCTCACGAAATGTGTTAAAGCTTGAGATGTCGATGTTGAGGACGATTGGTCCAGTACTACAAACCATTTTCTCACTATGATCGGTTGGACTTAACACCTTGGTATCCGCAACTTTATAATAGCTTCGGGATAAAAAAATACAAAATCCTTTTGAATTCTATATCCCTATGGGATCCAACTTTATACAACTGAGTTATAGCTCTGCTCTATCTCTGCAATATTGTGATTTGTTTTCTATCAACTTCACAAAAGGGAGAAACCAGAGAGCACTTTAAAAAAGTCGCAGCAAAATTCGTTTGGTACACTTCTATATGAAAAAAATCAAGTAAAGAGATCATAATTTTGTAGGGAGGCAATCTCGCTTGAGCAATAAACATACAAGAGAGAGAGACACACACAGAGAGAGAAGAGAAAGAGAGAGAGAGCAAATTTAAACCTGGAATCAACTCAGCCTGGACATAAGCACTGCCAGCTGCAATGACATTTACTAATCGATTCTTGTACATCTACAACCGCTGAACACAAAAAAAAAAAAAAAATTATATTAGGGGGGTTGGTGTGGGTGGGTGGGTGTGTGCAGACGAGGAGGAGAGAAATAGATGGATAGAGAATTGTTGGATTGCTAATTCTTGGTGTGAAGAGAAAGAGAGAGACAGAGAGATCTACCTTGAACATTGGTGGCGTCGGAGGTTGGTTGTTGCGTTGGTGCTGTGGTGTTAGGATTCTTGTAAATCCAAAAATATAATTCAATTTTTTAAATTCAGGTGATCCTTGCGCCCAACTTTAATGTAAAGTTAGGGATAGTGCAATTACTACCTCAATTTCACAGACTTGAATCAGAAAACTCATATTTGCATATTAAAGATTTTGAGGAGATATGTTGGACATTCTAAGATAATTTTGAACTGGCCAAGTTAAAACTTTTTCCTTTCTCTATAAAGAACAAAGCTAAACAAATGGCTAAATTCTTTGAAAGTCCAATCGATACCAAATTGGCAGGTATTACAAAATGAGTTTTTCAGGAAGTTTTTCCCTCTACACTATACCAATGCACTTAAAAGGCAAATCATGAACTTTTTAGTTAAAGAGGGAGAAATATTTTACCAATGCTGCGAGAGATAAAGGTGAATCAGATTGTTGTTAGCCCTCACACAGAACAAGTGTGTGGAAATTGTGCGCTGATAGAACACCCTACTGAGGAGTGTCCTACTATTCCTGCATTTAAAGAAGTCTTGTTAGAACAAACTAATGCAATTTGTAATTTTAAAAAGCCTTATTTCAACCCTTATTCTGAAACTTATAATTCAAGGTGGCTAAATCACCCTAATTGCAGTTGAAGGAACACAAAAAAACCTCCCATGAATCCACAACAAGGTTCACAACCACCACCTTAAGGGCCTCCTAAGTATCAACCATACCAACCATCACACAAGAGAAGTCTTGGGGACACATTAAATCAGTTCATGCAAAACCAAATGAATTATAACAATCATTCTACTCAGGCTTTCAATGACTTCAAAACTCATACTACTCAGTCTTTGAGAATCTCAAAATTCATTTCTAAAAGTTGACCTAGTTAATGGACACACATAAGAAGGGCAAGTTTCCTGCCCAATCTGCACAACCACAAGGTCAAGATCATGTGGGTAATCCTTCAACCATGGAATCTCCACAAGAACAAGTTCAAGCCATCACCACCCTTAGAAGTGGTAAAGTCATTGACAAAACCATCAAACAATCCCCACTCAATGAGACAACACATGTGCTATAACTTGCACAAGTCTGTCCAGAAGAGATAAAGTCTAAAGAAGATAAGGAGTCACAACCACTATGTCCCATTCCTACTCCTTTTCCTCAAAAACTCAAAAAAACACAGAAGTTAAATAACCATGCAGAAATTTACGAGCTTTTTAAGCAAGTAAAAATCTATATACCTCTTCTGGATGTCATCAGAAAGTTCCTTATGCCAAATTTCTAAAATACTTGTGCACAATCAAAGAAGTCAAAATTTTCAGAAAAGAGCTTTTTTAATAGAACAAGCCGGTGTCATACTCCAACACAAAACTCCTCCAAAATATGAGGACCCATGGTATCCCACAGTGTCATGTGTCATAAGGAATTTCAGGATAAAACAAGCATTGTTGGATATTGGGGCTAGTGTCAATTTGTTTCCTTTCTCAATCTACCAAAAATTAGGTTTGGGTGAGCTCAAGCCCACATGTATCACACTACAGTTGACAGATAGGTCTATCAAAGTTCTTAGGGGCATTATTGAGGATGTCCTTGTTCAAGTGGACAACTTCTTCTTTCCTGTGGACTTCATTGTCTTGAATACCCAGCCAACAATACATTCAGGGAATCAAATTCTCATCATTTTTGGTTGAACATTCCTAGCAACTTCAAATGCATTAATTAATTGCAAGAATGGGGTTATGAAATTGACTTTCAGGAATATGACTCTTGAGTTTAACATTTTCAAGCACCCATGAGAGGAAAAAGAAGTGAGAGAAGTGAATTTCATTGAGTCTTTGGCACATGAACATTGGAACGATGCATTTTTGTAAAAACTCCGCTGAATTTTGTTTATGGGAGTCTATCACATCTAAGTTAAAAGATTAGTGTCAAAGTTCGAAGAGTTGCCCTGCTCATCCTGCGGGGACCTGGGAACCCAAATTTGAAGAACTAAATCAAGTGGTACAAATCCACTCTCATCCAGTGTCAAGCCACCAAAGCTTGAATTGAAACCTCTTCCATCTGACTTAAAATATGCATTTTTAGGAGAGGATGATTCATATCTAATGCTCATTTCATCCAAGCTTACAGATTTACAAGAGTATAAGCTAATTAAAGTCCTTAGACGTCATAAGAGCCCCATTGGGTGGGCCATTGCTGATTTGAAAGGTATAAACCCATTAATTTGCAATCATGCTATATACCTCGACGAGGATTACAAAACCCTCTCGCCAAATGCTGCAACGGTTGAGCCCTTACTTAAAAGAGGTTGTACGAACTGAGGTCCTCAAACTATTGGATTCTTAATTATCTTCCTCATCTCTGATAGTAAATGGGTTAGCCCAACCCAAGCTGTGCCTAGAAGTCTGGCTTCACCGTGATTTAAAATGATGTCAATGAATTGGTACCAACCCGAGTTGTCACATAGACTACCAGAAACTCAATTTGGTGACTAGGAATGACCACTTTCCTCTTCCCTTTCTTGATCAAGTCCTTGAAAGAATTGAAGGTCATGCATTCTTTTCTTTTTTTTTTTTCTAGATGGGTATTCTAGGTACAATTAAATTGAAATAGCACTTGATTACCAAGGGAAAATAACATTTACATGCCCATTCGGTACTTCCGTATTTAAAAAGATACCATTGGGACTTTGTAATGCTCTTGAAAGAGTTCAAAGGCACATGTTGAGTTTATTTAGTGTTATAGTGGAAAGATTTTTGGAAGTATCACGGATGATTTTTCTATGTATGGTGATTCATTTGAATTGTGTCTAACAAACTTTGAAATTTTTTTGATAAGGTGTAAGGAGACCAATCTGATGCTTAATTGAGAGAAATGTCATTTCATGGTAACACAAGGCATTGTCTTTGGTCACATTGTGTCGTCTGAAAGCATAAAAGTTAACAAAACAAAGGTAAATTTGATAAGCAATTTGCCTGCACCCAAAATTGTTACAGATGTCCGATCATTTCCAGGGCATGTATGGTTTTATAGGAGATTCATCAAAGATTTTAGTACCATATCAAAACCCGTGTGTCATCTCCTAAGTCAGGATGTAATTTTTGCATGGAATGATGCATGCCAACAAGCTTTTGATAAGTTTAAAGGAATGTTAATTTCTGCTCCAATAATACAACCTCCTGACGCCATACTATACCAATACTGTACTTACATCTTATGGGCGACAATAAATTAAAAGCATCACTGATTTTTTAAATGACTTGGAGACAAGACAAGACTCAAATTAGAATTCTTGTTGACAAAGTTTTAGGAAAAACATGTTTTTGGAATGAAGGTCAATGGTTTGAACTCCTTTTGTAAAGATGTAAATGTCCTCTTTTGTTAGATGTACAAAGTCTTTTCGTTGAAATAAAGATGTGGGCTGAGTAAGGAATGTCTTAAATACCAACGAAATTATAGCATGGGTAGGGACTTATCCTGAGACGCCGTATTTATTTTTTCAAATCCTATTTTATGCAATTAGCTTTCTTTCAATTATGGTGCATATGAATGTGAATGTAAATACATATATATTTTGATTCTTATTTAGCATTCGAATGCCAGTTAACTTTCGAACGATAGGAGCTTATAGTACTTGGTCTCTACATAACATCAAAATACTGAGAGCAACCTTAGTTCGAATGCCAGTAGGACGTTTGAACTTAGATGTGACGTTTGAATGTCAGTTCACGTTCGAACTAGAGGAGCTTACACTACGTTTTGATCTATGCAGAACACCAAAGTACTTGGAGCAACCTTAGTTCAAACGCCAGTTCCACGTTCGAACTTTCTTTCAAAATTTCTTCTATCACCATTCGAATGCCAGTCACATTCACACGTTGGCTGCCTCTCAAGCATGCAGCCAATGTCTTCAGCTTAACGGCTCTCACGAGAGTCACCAAAAGCTTGGTCTTATTCTGCCTTGGCTCTTAAGCAGATATCCTATGTCTCCAACTTAGTGGCTCTCTCACGAGTCTCCAAAATCTTAGCCGAATCCTATCTCTACTCTGAAACAGCCTTGGTCTCCTAGAAGCTCAGCCTCGAGAGTTGTTGAGCTCTCATGAGCCAACCTTAACTGCAGCCTGGTGATCAAGTCTCTCTTCCACTAAAGATCTCAACACCTCGTTGAGTTTGAGCGTCCTCAAAAGTACGGAAAAGCCATAGCCATCTACAAATTTTTGAAGCCAGAATGTCAGCATGACCAAGTATACAGAAGAGAAAGTTCCATATAACAATGGGGTACCATAGCAAAGTCCTCTATCTCGGAATCGATGATACCCTCTAAACCCCGGGAGCTAACATCCAAGGGTGTCACAAACTTCCAAAGCCTCTACTTAGCAAAAATTCACATCCTACAGCAGGGACACCAGGCCATTACTAGAAGTAGGATAACTATGCGAAGCACTGGAGGCATCAAACCCCGTCTTCCGAGAAATAGCAGGACCTTCAGACCTCATCTTGGAAGCACTAGGGGCATCAGATTTCACCCCTTCTAGGACGAGGGGAAGCCACCATATAGAACAAGACATATATATTACCCAAAGGAAGGAGCTCACTCATGTCCTCAACCCTAGTCAGTACTAGGGCTTAGGGCACAAAGGGAAAATGATGAGCCCAAATCTAACCGGATCAGGCCCAATAAATCAAGCTAGACCACATCAGCTACAAGGCGAGTCAAGCCTAATTCATAGATTCAGCCTAGTCCAAAGTTGAAGGATTAAAGCATGTGGGAAATAATTATCAAGATACTCACTCTTGAAGATCAAGACACCATTTAATTGTACTTACTTTTTGTAGTTATCCTCCCCGAAAAGCTAGTACCTTTGCCCTCACGTCACTGCCTCTCCTAAGGGCTTCATGCCTATTAATTGTAAGTTCTCTCTATATGAGAGGACACATTGAGATATACCTCTAGACCTCTCTACACATCCCACAGGTAGCTTTTCTCTCTCCTAACTATTGTATCCCTTCTGGGACTAACCATTGCTCTCTCTCTCTCATTCAACTTATTTAATCAATAAAAAGTCACTTGGTCACCGTTGCTGTTTTCCGGAGTGGAGTAGGTCACCAGGATCAAACTACTATATATTTGCGTGTTGACCCGATATTACATTATTGTTATTGATTACTTTATTTATTGTCCATTAATTATACCTTATCACACACTCGACTGTTGACCTTGTACGAGATTATTTTGTGCATCACCATTATTGAAATGTAATAATGATGGCAAAAAAGATATCAAAAGCCAAACAGCTAGATTCATTGTCCCTCTAGAATGGTGAAGCACAAGAAAGTTTCTTCATTGAGTTGGATTAAGACTTTAGCGGAAGCAGAGAAGTGAGAATATGCTCATTTTATCGTATGTTCAGTTTGGTTATAGTGCGTGATGGGAAGCTGGTGGTTGAGCCTGTTCCCGAGTTGTCCAACCTATTTCTTGCCATAGGACATAAAGAAGAAGGACTATCATTGGTAATTTTTCAACCTATCTTCTCCTTTTGCCAACTTACTCAAACTACTACTTCGCTAGAGAACCAACAAATGAGAAAGAAAGACTGCTTCAAATGAACCCTCCTATCCGAGACAGGAATAAAATAATAATGCCATGCCCAAATTAGATGAACAACATAAGATTTTGTACTGCTTACAAACTTCAGAAAAAGAAAACTAGGGGCTATGACAATGAGTTTGTTGCCCCAAGAAAACTAGCGCATGCATCCATATTTTTGTGCCTTTTCTTTTGGGTTTTTTTTGAATTTGTGTGTTAGACAAAGAGGGAAGAGGGGGGTTGGACTTTGATTAGAACTTGATTGGATGCATGAAAAGGCTAATACCCTCAAACTCAGTTGTATGTTACCACCTTATATTTCATATTTAGATGTTTTTGAGCTTTTGACCCATTCCATGGGGTTTTTAAAAAAAGGTCCCAATTAATGAATGGTTGCAAAGTATTTCCCAAACCCAGGTTCTTTTAAACACGTCAGTTGGTCTGACATATTTAGGCCCAAAGGACGTCAGATAAAGCTTAAAAACATCAAATGGATTGATGTTTTTAGTTCCAACCCAAACCCAATTTCTTTTCCTCTTCTTTCATTCTCCATCACTTCCTTCTTCCCCCAAAATCTCTGTTCCCTAGCCGACCTAGCAGCGACCACCACCACCGACAAAGCCACCACCCCTAACCTTTTTCAAGCGCACCTCCAGCAACCACCACCACTAAAAGAAGAGGAACAACCCATCTACACGCTACAACCCATTTACACCAGTGAGGACCACCACCACCTGCTGCTCATCCATCTTTAACAGTAGGTAAGTGTGATCCCTTTCTATTATATTTGTTGTTATTATCTGTTAATCAGCTCCCAAATTATTTAAATTGATTTTTTGTAATTTGTTGTAATTAATCAACTCCATAATCAGTTAAATTGATTTGTTGTGCTGACATTGTGATATTTCTTTGGTGGTAGTGATATTGTGATAAATTTTGTGGTGGTGGTGGTGATATTGTGATATTGTGGTATTCGATTTAATAAATTTTCTGGTGGTGGTGGTGATATTGAGATATTGGTTTTAATAACTTTTTTTTTTGGTATAAAACTTACCATTGTCAACTGATCCACACATTTCTTACTGTTTTCATTGGCAGATTTAGTTATCTCTAATCCCCATATGAATCAACTAGCTAATTTTTAGATCATGTTAGGCTAATGTTTTATTTCTCAACTCATTCATAAATGTGCTCCCCATATTTTATGGACTCTTGGTTCCTGTCTTTTCTCCTCTTTGGAAAGTTAACATGAAAAATTTTAAAAAGCTCCATCAGAGATTTAAGCTCAAAGGCACTATCTCCTTCATTGCTGGCAACAATCTTATGAATGGTAGTACTGATATTTTTTGCGTACTTTGCAGTCAACCCAGTGTTCTCTACAATGGTCCCCATATGTTGCCCAAATAAGCTGCATGAAACGATGGCCAGAAAGCTCTCTCTCTTTCTGTGATTGGTGATGAACTACATATATGGTTCATATTACAAAAACATTTTCTAAAGTTTTTGTAGTTAGATTAGGCTATTAAGGACAAGGTGCCAAAAAATATATTGTTATGGGAAGAATAATGGTTGTGGATACCAATAGAGTAGTATTGCACTAGAATTACAAAAAACATTTCATCCTTGTGTTGATCCATCTTGTTATAATTTTCAACNTCGATCCATCTTGCACTAGAATCACAAAAAAATAGTCAACATTTTTCATCCTTGTGTCGATCCATCTTGTTATAATTTCAACTATATAAGTTAGTATTATCGTGTTGAAATTATTGTTTAACTATATAGGTTATTGAACACTAAATTATCATTCCAATATTCTAACCTCCCGTTGAAAATAAATACTAAATTTTTACCTGTTTTTATTTTATTAAGAACAATTGAATCGAAACCTAGAGATAAAATTGAATTGTCCATGGAAGATATTGACACATATACTCAAAGATATACATGTCTTCCAACAAATATTACGTGATGTCGGCTGGCGTGAATATTAGCCGTGAAGTATGCTCTCTCTCACCTTAACTTAAGGAAGCCACTTGCTGGAATTTTAAATAGCACTTTCTGTACATGCAATTTAAAGAAAATAATAATTTAATTTTTTTAATGATTTAATTCAAAATTAAATTAAAATTAAAATTTAATTTTTTAATGATTTAGTTTAAAATGAACGAAATGCTTTTGTCGTTGTGGGTCTAGGGATCTTTTAACTTTATTTACAGTAAAATTAGCAATGAATCGAAAAAAAAATTATTTATAAATTGGGTATATGAGAAAATATTTGGGTGGCATTATATGATCATTGTCATATAGTGTTACTATTTAATAAAGAAATGACAAGTTAATAAATGAATTTTACCAAATACAATAATTATTCATCATGTAATAAAATAAATATTTCATGTAAAATAACGTCTTTCCAATAATTATACACCCATAATAAAATCACTTTTTCGTTGTTAATGGAGTTGAAGTTACCAAATTTTGATGGGTCGATATAAATTTATGCCTAATTTTTCCGCATATAGTTCCTTGAACTACATTTTTTAAACGAATTAGAGTCAATCCGAATTGATCTTGTAAACACATCCGTTACAGAACAAATGCATTTATTTTTCAAATGATTCATATCATAAAGTGTACACATTCTAAATTTCATTCCAATGCAATTGATCTGCGGTTGCCAATATATCTCGTGGTAACAAAAATGTATTGTTTTGGGATATATCAACATTAAGTCTCCGGTTCAAATTTTGTCAACCAATCCTTTCTAATTCACATATTTCTTGAAAGAATTTCTTGTGTAATTTGTTACATTAGATATTATTTAAGTAAGTCCTTTGTAATTCAACATCTGTACGAAAGCTAAAATTCTAATTTAAAAGAATAAAAAAAATTCATATTATCTATATTCCATGTCTATCTCTCCCAATCAGTAGTTATTTCTCTTAGGCATCAAACACCACATTTACTTCAAAATAAATATGTTGATTTTGAATCAATCAAAGTAACTCCAGTATTGTCATCCTTGAGTTGGATAGTCTTGATAATTATGATAGAGTTGTAAATGTAATTCAATTACTGCTGTGTTAGCCAAAAAAATTGTCTATATTGTTTGCCTTCTTTATAACATGTTTCACTTCTGATTCAATACATGATAACATGTTAGGAGATACCCTCTTTTTGGGGAATATTTTTTCAAACTTCCATATAAAGGTTGAATCTCCATCTTTTTTTAGTATCATACAAGTACACTTCCTCCTTGTAGATTTCATAATTGATAAATTATTCTAGGTCGCATGTGGTAGATTCACATGGGACTTTGATTAACTATTGATCTATTATTTTTCAAGTATTGATCGTTTCTGTCTCTTCCCAGGTTCTTCTGAATTCAGAACTTATTCCACAAATGAAACTAATTGATATGGCGGGAAAACAAGTTACCGTTTTACTATATTGGGGTGGACGAGTGGAATATGGTTTGGAGGGTTTATCATACAGTTGTCCTCCCAAAGGTGAAATTGTTATCAATAGTGGTACACAACTGTCGGAGTTGTTGAGTAAAATTAACACTATAATGGGGTTGAACAGGATGTATAACAAGTTGAAATTGACTTGTAGATATCCTTTTATACTTGGAACAGGACCAAATGTGAATACATATGTCGGTCTGAAAATTATCAACGTTGAACTAGTAACTTGTGTGGTTAATGTGGTACTTGACCCCCCAGTATTACTAGTGTTGCTTTGTAGGTGGAGACTAAGGACATCAATGCTGACATAGACAATAGTTAGACCGAAAGGTGCATAATAACAACTACCATGTTTTACACTAAGTTGCTTAGGCAAGATATGGGTACATTGACATTTCCAACTTCCGGTGTGAGGGGTGAATGTTCAAATCCCGTAGGGATGTAGGTAATGGATGAGTCTAGGCATTACTTTTACACTCAACAAAGAATTGGAACCGCAACATACGGTGGGAACTCAACCAACAATTCATTAAGTCAGAATTTTTAAATGGGTGAGGCGGGAATTGAGTAAGGTGAACAAGATGATGTCCATCAACCAATAATTCAAGAAAGGCCTATCCAGGAATATTAAGAAATGAGTGCCAATGATCGTACAAATGTGTCCAACGATGACGATGACGAAGAAGAGTTTGAGGAAGTAATAATTGATGAGTCGGATGACAAAGATGAGAATGACGAAGACTTTGAGGTTGCTTTGGTTGTGGAGATGCATAAGCCTTACTCTACCTCATTCACAACCACTGAATTTGGTCAGCATGCTGAAGTAGATAGCTTAGTACCGTTAGTTGAACATAATTTATGGGATCCAGTGAAGATAAAGTTGGCGAAGGGCATAGTTTTTCAGGATAAATTTTCATTGATTAGGGCTGTTAAATGGTATTCCATCAAGCTGAATTATGATTTTATCGTGGTCGAGATGAACACAATAGTGTGGGCTGTACAGTGCATCATGTACATGCAGCCTAACTACACGTAGAGATTGCTTACTTGTTTGGAGAAAAAACTAAAAATATTTTAGATCATAAAATATGATGGACCTCATACATGTTTCTACCCTAGGATGAGTCATGATCATCGGCAGTTAGACTCTGACTTCATTTATCATAATATACTGGGACTCATGGGTGATACACCACAAACAAAAATGTTGAAAATTCAGAATAATATAAAGGAGAAGTTTAAGTATGATATTTCCTATAAGAAAGCATGGATTGCGAGGAACAAGGCTATTGCTAAGATTTCTGGTGATTGAGACTCGTCATATGACATGTTGTCAATGTTTTTAGATGTCATCAAGAAGTATAACCCTGGCTCAATTGTGAAGTGGCGGCACAACTTTGAATCTCCTAAATATAATTTGTTTTACAAGTATTTTGGGCATTTAAGGTCAGCATTAAAGGGTTTAAATATTATCAACTTGTTGTCAGCATTGATAGGACATTTATGCATAGAAAGTACAAGAAAAAGCTATTAGTGGCGACTGCTTTTGATTCTAATAAGCAGTTGTTCCCCATTGCATTTGCTATTGTGGAATAGGAGAATACATCAAGTTGAGCTTTTTTCCTATATTATCTTCGGCAGATTGTTCTTAGACATCGGGAAGGAATATATTTCATTTCTGATAGGCACAAGGGGATCCTTGCTACTGTGAACAAGGAAGATTCTGGGTGGCATCCACCACATGGTTATCATCGCTTTTGTTTTCGGCATGTTCGGAGTAATTTTAATACAAAATTTAAGGATGCACATTTGTATGATCTTATGTGAAGTTCACATAAGATTCGCAAGTTAGGTGATAGACAGGTTCGCAAGTTCGATGAGTTGATGACTCAGATACGGAACATTGAAGAGAGAGCATATAAATACTTTACTGATATACCATTGGAGAAGTGGACATTAGCCCATGATGGTGGACGACGATATGGCATAATGACAACTAACATTTCAGAGATTTTTAATAGTGTTCCCCAAGGTGCTAGGTATTTGCCCATAACTACTTGTGTGCAGTCGATATTTTATTAGGTCACTAAGTATCATTTTGAACATCGAGACCAAGTGAAAAAATAGAAAGAAAATGGGATGGAGTTTCCTAAGCGTGTTGTAAAATGATTAAAACATGCACAACAAATGAGTCGTGTCCACAATGTGACACCATTTTATAGGGAGCATGGTCTTGCTGAAGTGTCAACTAGTGGTGGTCATAAGCAAGCTGTGTGTCTTGAAGATCATTCGTGCACATGCGAAAAATGGGCAATTTACATAATTATTTGCTCTCATGTATTGGTTGTATGCTCTTTTTTTTCAGTTTCATTTTGAGCCCTACATAGATCCTATATACACTATTGACACTTTTGAGAAAATTTGGGCGCCTGAAATATTTCCTTTGGAGGGTGAGCATTAGTGTGATGATCCTCCACGACCCAAATTATTCCCTAATCCTGACCAATGTGGAGACTTGGTTGGTCGACCACGGATGATGCGCACGGAATAAGATGGACTTCCTGCTAAAAGGTCGTAATTAGATACATTATGGGTTATGCGGCAAACTAGGTCACAATCATCGAAAGTGTACATCTAGCAATACGTGGGCTCCAACATCCATTCATTAGTTAGTCCCACGTTATTTTGTGAGCTTGATAAGTTGTCATATATTATAAACAATTATGTATTAGACCTTGAGATGTGCTTATATTGTAATATTTTGTTGGTACACTAGTTTGTATTTATGATTTTATTTCATACATTATGATATGTTTCATGTTGGATGTTGAAAATATTACTTTTATCAATTAATTATGGTGGGTGTTTTCATTTTATGTTCATTTGTATTTTTCTTTTTGCAGATTAATTTAGTTGTTCATCATGGACACCGATGGATGGAAGTCAGTACATCCTGCTCTACATGACCACTCTGTTCTTTCGTTGCAGTCTGAGCATCGATTAGAGCACATCTGGTAGGGCATAGATCTGCCTCCTCTGCAGTGCAGGTGTTGTGATTGCACCACTCGACAGTTACATGTCACAGATGAGCGTGTGCTCCGTCATTTGGTTACAGTGAGATTTTATGGGGCCCACAAGATTGCGTCCAAACAGTTGGACCATGCCCTCATCACAGCGCTAGTCAAGAGATGGCATGTCGAGATGCATACTTTTTATCTTCCTATGGAGAAAGGCTACTATCACTTTTCAGAATGTAGCTGTTCATATAGGCCTACCGATTGATGGTATGGCAGTGTCTGGGAAAGACAGTTGTTTGGCATACACAACATGGCCAGCATTATGCCAGTAGTTGCTCGGGTTTACACCTGTCGAGGGGGCTATTGATGGGTCGTCCCTCAGGATCTCTACATTGGGGGGGCATTTGGATGGTGGTGTCCTCGTAGATATTGATGGTGATTTTATTGCATCTTATGCTAGAGCCTACATCATGCTGCTGATTGGTTCATATATTTTCATTGACAAGTCTTCTAGCAAGGTGAAGTTGATGTACCTTCCTTTATTTGCCGATCTTACCTCTGCGAGTCAGTACAGCTGGGGTGGTGCAGCATTGACATGGCTTTACTATGAGATGTGCATCGCCAGTAGATGCGATGTTAAGGACATCGGAGGATTGCTTGTTCTATTATAGGTACTTGCATTTTTTATGTTTCATGTTCGTCCAATTTGTTTGTTTTTTTTATAAGTTTTAATGTAATGTCAAATATATATTTTACATTACAGCTTTTTTGTTTTTTCATATAGTTGTGGGCATGGGAGTATTTATCACATATACGTCCACATCGATTACTCCCAAGTGGCCCATTAACTGATGTCGTGGCAGATGGAGTAGATGTACATCCAGAGGACGGCCTAGTAAATGGTGTACCACCTGCACCTGCACCTGCACTTGCACCGACACATGTTCCTGCACCGAATGTACCCACGCATGATTACCTGCCAGCAGGGCCTCGTAGGTGTAGGTAAGACAATATTACCATCTTACATTTCATAATTCATTATTATTAATGATTGATTCAACTAATTTTTTTTTCCAATATAGTTGGGATGTTACATTTTCTGAGCAACACATGCCTACCCATGTCCTTAGACATTACAGAGATCAGCTTGATCAGATGCGCGATGAGTTGGTATAATTTAATTGTGGATGATGTTGTTGGTTTGATTTTTGATTTGTTGTATTTTTGGTAGTTGATTAGTGGTTGCCTGGTGGGTTGTTGGATTGGTTTTTATTTATTGGTGGGTTGTTGGATTGGTTATTATTATGCAACGAGTGTTTTTTGAAAAAAAAAATTTGGGGTCATACATAAAGGGGAAACTCTGTCAAAATTTTTGTTTTTTATGTATGTCTAAACAAAAATCATTATTCTTATACTACAGATTATATGGCAGCCTTTCACTGCTGACGTGATGGGCACCCTACCTGATTATTGCTTGCATTAGACTACTTGGGCTCTACTCATATGTTTTGATGTGGTAGAGTGGCATTTTTCAGACCGTATTTTGTGACAATTTTGATGCAGGCAACTCATACCAGTGCCATGTGATTCCAGTTGGGAGCTGCATGTCACAAATAGGCGTGACAGACATGGTTATGATTGGACAATCGCACATCAGCGGTATATCAACATGTGAGATCAGTAGCGATATTCTATTGTTCACAGCGAGCCTACGCTCGACATGATGGAGTGGTATCAGCGCGTTACTCGTCTACTTATCGAACCACCGATGCTGCGCCATGACATTGGTTTTCAGCTCGTTGGCAATATCATCGAACTGTTGGTATGTGTTGTTTACTTGATATATAAATTAAATGTGGTACAAAAATTGCTTAATATTGTTTTTTAATCCTTATTTTATGGTACTGCTGGAACAGACACTAACACAGGTATATCACGCAGCTCGTGATACTGCTAGTGGGGAGCCTGATTTGGGGACATATTTGGCAGCTATCAGCCAGATGGGAGATCTAAACTACCAGTATTTGTCAGTTCCTTCTGAGCACCATCGACTTGTGCAGCCTCTGGTAGACATTCAGCAGCCAGTTGTTGAAGCCCCATTACATGCACGACAATGTGGTGTACATATTCCTCGATAGCCAGCTGAACGCGCACATGGGCAGACTATCCCACCCGTCGTGGATACTGTTGCGTCATCATTAGAGGCAGGCCCATCGGATGCACATGTTCCCCAGACGGCTGCATAGGCAGGCCTATCTACCCCATATGTCCCACATTTTGATTACAACATTCCTACACTGGTTGTTCACCATGTCGCTTCATCAACGCTTGTTCTTCGGATAGTTACATCATGTGAGTCACCACTGACCTCAGCAGGTGTTGATGCATCGACGACTCCATTCACACCTACACCAGAGCCAATAGTTACAGAAGATACATCACTTCCACATGCAAGCGCATGTACACCACGTATTGTTCCATTGATGTCCACATGACCTACTTCTCTTATTCTATACGAGGACAGGTCTAATGATGTTGAGGTTCCAACCGAGTGAGTTACACAGGAGTCATCACTGTCACCCAGAGGTCGAGGCAGTGGTCGGCATGAAGTCGATCATCATACACACCATACACATGATCCAGTGGATAGTGAAGTCATACACAATATACCGGCTCTGCCTGATGGTCAATGGCCCAAGCAATAGAGAAGACCACCACCGTGTGGGACGTAGTCCTTTTTTTACGTTTTTTTGTATAAAATTTGTGACTATTGTTGTTGTATATAAAATCTCTTTGTGCTCAAAATTTCATATAATGTTAATTCATTATTGCCTTTCAAATTATTTATCCAATACTCTAAAGAGATGTTTGTTAAATAACATAACATAAATTATTGAAATTTAGATGGACAATACAAACTGGAATAGTACACCAGATTTTATAGAAACAAACAACAGAAACATAATACATTAACATATTGCAAACACAAATACGACGCCCAAAGTGTAAATATTACAACACAGGATTTCCATGATACTCCTTCATGGGTCTTCATTTTCGTCAGACAAGTAATGATAAAAAATTCATCCATCTTCACCACTCAATTGGTAGTCTAAAATTGCTTGTTGCATCCTCCATTTTGCAACATGGTCGCTTGCAATACGATGCAGATTGTATCGATTGCAACTGATTATCATTCAATTGTTCTCAACTCGAATGCGAAACAATGATTGCTCTACTTCTTGAGAAATGGTAATAGGCATAGCAATGACAACTTGTCAAGGCCTTCTTATGGTGCAAAAACGTAAGTCTAAGCTTAGAATTTCTCTTTCCGTCAAGCAATATTGTCATTCGGCTATCATTGTGTTTGTAGCTATTAGTGAATAGCGTAACCGAGGATTCGTTGGGTAAAACAACTCATTCTTTAAAGCCCAATGATAACTCAAAGTTTCAAATAGAGTTCTTAGACTAAAAATTCATGGTTAGAGATAAATTTTATACATTAAACATTTCACATGAGTTCAAACTTATAGGTAATTTATTTATGCGAGTATGCCAGTCTACAGCCTAACTGAATGAGATTAAAACATTGTGTAGTCACAGTCACTGACTACACAATAATGTCTAGTAACACTTACTGTCAATGAACCAGTGTGCAGTCACATAGACTGACATTTAACTACTATTTAGTCTTAGTAACCCAGTGTGTTGTCACAACAACTGAAAATGACGTATGATGAATCAGAGTCTATCCAAATCAATGTAGTACATTTCATAGTGTGCAGTCACTGTCACTGCGTAACAGTGTCTAATTAAGCTGACAAGTAATAGTCTGTAGTCACACTTACTGCACAATTTTTATTTTACTATTTGACTATAAACGCAAACATAAAGGTGACTACACACTACTACAATACTGACAAATGTATTTATTTCATACAATGAAAACTACTATAAAAACATAATATAGGGTGGTTCATATAACATGTATTGCATATTATATCTATTTCAAGACCACGAGCAGTTAATACCAGCCATAGGCATGAACCAGTATGGTTATTACAAGAGCGAGATTATGATTACAAGAGTGAGAGATTTTTTGATCCAAATGAGTATTATGCTAGACTCCGTCAAGAGTGGGCTTTTCGTGCTAATGAATCACATTCATTGTGCACGAATCAGAGAGAACTTGGTATATCGGTGCCATATAGACTTTCCTTTGCAATGCCGCGGAGGAATAGAGTCAACTATGAAGCATCAGTTAAACGTGTACGAAAAGAAAATAATAGGATGATGTTGCGTAAGTGCCGATATTATATGCTCTAAATAGCATCTGACATGGTGACAAATATATTTGGCTGGGAGTTAACAGCTACTGAGCGATCTAATGTATTGTTTAATGAACAATACCTACCAGATGAGTATATGTCTAATAAAAATTAACAAATATAATTAATTTCCACCTTATTAAGCATATAACATTTATGTCTACGTCCTATTTACTTTAACCAATATTGTGGCTTTATCAGTTTATACAGTATGTTGTCATATCTCATTGTCAAATCAATTCTCAACTTTGCAGTGTGATGTCCTATTTACTTTAATCTATCTTGTGGCTTTAACAAATATGTGTGTTGTCATATCCTAACTTTTTCATTGGCATTTTGTATCATTGTCAAATCAATTCCAAACTATGCAGATTGATGCCCTTTCACTGCAATTTTTAATTGCCAAACCGAACATTTATATGCTACCATTGACAATTGTGTAAATGCACCACCACCAACAAAATGTATAGGAGAACATCACATGCAAGTTCTTCTTCACGCAATGACCAAAATAGTCCATCTTTCAGGTAACAAACGTGAACGCTCAACGAACTGCTCAACATCGTTGAATAAAGTTCCTTTTATCGAATCATATACTAATTCTAGTGGTATAACGTGGCATAGATGAAAGTGTGCATTCCGCAATGAGCTAATCGACTCTTATCACCCATTCGGACCAGCTGGACATGTAATTGTTGGACCTGTAACTGATTATCCACCTCCAGGTGCTTGCATCGAACCCACACCAGGATGGGAATAGTTATATGACAAACGTTGTGACCTTGAAGTATTTTGTCGTTGACATGGAATTGTGGTACCAAAGGCACGTTCGACTAATATTTACAATTCATAGAATTCAAACAATCATGACAAGGTCATATCAAGACTTGAACGTGAAAATGATCAAATGTAGCATCGTCTTGATCGTTTCAATGCACTCGATTATGCTAAAATAGAGCATTTTGATCTTGAATATGCCAAAATTAAAATTTTAGAGGATTCATTACCTGTTTTTAATCCTGAACTTTCTGATTTCTCTGATTTGGACAATAATGCGTCTGACACTTTTATCTCATCATGTTTACGTATATTCGATAATCCTTTATGTTGTTTTAAATATCAACCACGTTGTTGGTATCATTTTTTTACACGTATACGTTTCGAATAACTTATATTTTTTCATAGGTTAATAAATATTAATGTTGACATGATCAACATTACAAATAAAATTTTATTTTATTCTATGTATGCGTTTATAATTATATGATAAAATTAAAATTAATTATATGTATACGTTTTCAATTTTTAAAGTTTGATATGCTAAAAAATATAAGTAGTTTTAATTTATCAAATTTATTTATTGAATGTAATTAAATTTTTAAATAAATAAAAAAAACTCATCCTCTCAAAAAAAAGAGGGAGCAAAACATTTTTAGGTATCATTGTTAGAGAGAAAAACGACAGTAAGATAAATTAAATTTATGTATTTTTAAATTATCAGAATTTATTTATTGAAATTAAATTTTTAAATAAATAAAAAAAAACTAATCCTCTCAAAAAGAGAGGGAGCAAAAAAATTTTAGGTATCATTATTAGGGAGAAAAAGGTCAATTGAACAAACGAAATTTATGTATTTTTAAATTATTAAAATTTATTTATTGAATATAATTAAATTTTTAAATAAATAAAAAAAAACCTCATCATCTCATAGAGATGGGAAGCAAAAAAATTTTAGGTATCATTGTTAGGGAGAATAACATTAGTAGGACAAACAAAATTTATGTATTTTTAAATTATCCAAATTTTTTTATTAATTAATTTTTTTATTAAATAAACATTTAACATTTTACTCAAAGCAAAAAGGCAGAAAACCTATTACTAAAAATATTTTTAAGTATTATGGTAGAGTGACTCATTGGCAGTTAAAAGATCTTGTTGGAAGCGGGTTTGAAGGAATATTCATTTGTATCTGATTCACTATCATTCTTAATGACTGGTGTTCGATAATTTAAAATATTATTGTTAGTCGAAAAAAAATTTAGGACTATATTAAAATTGATTAGAAATTATATTTATTTGATGCATTTATAATATTTTATAAAAAAAATAGGGTAAATTTCATAGTTAGTCCTAAATTGTACCTCCAATTTCAAGTTAATCCATGAACTTTCACTTGTCTTATTTTAGTCCCTCAACTATCAATTTTGTTACAATTAAGTCTTTTTATTTATTTTCATTGTTAGATCAATGCTGATATCAATCAAATTGGGCTAATCTCCAATTGATCTGACGATGAAAATTAATGGAATAATTTAATTGAAATAAAATTGATAATTGATGGATTAAATTAAAAGAATTAAAATTTTAGGGACTACATTAAAATCCGAGAGAAAATTTAAGGTTCACTTATGATAATTACTCAAACAGATATTGATTTATTTTTTTATCCAGGCATTAACTATTCCAATCGGTGGAGTGATGTCCCTAAGTGAACTGCTTGACATTTTTGAATGCGTCATATGGCCTGGCACGATAAAAGACTTAAAAGAATCTCCATTAATTACTAAAGGTTGTTGTACATTTTTGAACATGTTAGTCCAACTGACGTTTTTTAAAGACTGAAATTAGCCACTTTGATGGGTTAAAGACGTCATTTGGTCTGATGTTTGTCAGACCAACTGACATGTGTGAAAAAACCTGAGTTTAGAGAATACTTTGAAACCAACTATTAATTGGGACCTTTTTTTTTAAAACCCCATAGGATGGGCCAAAAGCTCGATGTTTTTGAGTTTCAGTTGAAAGTGCACATTTCAATTCACTCCGAGATTTGTAACTGCTGCACAATCTTTTGCTTAGAATTATCAGGTAGAACATTAAAATGCCTACTGCGAATGATTTCAGTAGCAGAAAAAAAAATTTGCTTTTTGTTCTGAGGGATATAGCATGTGATTGGAACCATCAAATGTCTACGAACGAGAATGAAACTTTACCACTGGATCACTCCCTCACCTCAAGGAAAATTTCCTTAAAATTTTTGGTGCATCAACAGAAAACTCAAAGTCCCTTGATCTAGATTGCTGTAACGTAATTTTCAGCTTGACAATCATATATTAAAAGAGTGAAAATGTAGGAATTTTTGAATTTGATGTATATAATCATTACATGTCGAAAAAACTTAGAAGTTTGTTGTCATAGTACAAGTGCTAGTACTAAAATAGATGTTAGTTTGTTTGGTGTCATACTGTACTATCCAAATATCAAACATGCTCCACATAGACAACTAGAAGTAGTCAACTATGCATCTGCAGCCGCTGGAATCAGAGATCAAATTGGACAGCAACTGGTATCCTAAACTTTCTTTCACTGCATTCTATCATCTTTCAACCCTGACAATATCCCCTTACAAGCCACCATGTTGATATCATCTTTCAACCCTAAGTGTATTGTTTGGCGTTCTGTCTTCCCCTCTCTTTTATTTGGTGTTTGCTGGGTGTTGATATTGTTGGTCTCACTAAAAATCATTCCCAGGCTAGATGTTTTATAGTCAACATCTTTGGTGTTATTTACCTAAAGTATTCGTCGTTTCTCGAAACCAACTAATTTTATTTGGCTTTCCTTCTATTATGATCAATGCATAAGACATTCTCTGTTATCTGGCTTTTATCATACTAAATATCTTTTTTTTTTTGGTACACATGCTAAATATCTTTAACGAACTGGGAAAACAAGAAGTAGTCATTAATAGGTCCTTCTCATTCCTTGGTAGGTCTGGGCAGCTGGATTTACTGCCACCCTGCTGTAGAAACGTAGCTCCTCAGTGTACCCTTTAGTTAGCCGTTGAGAACAAGATGAATTAAGCAGTGGAGTTTCANTTCAATTCACTCCGAGATTTGTAACTGCTGCACAATCTTTTGCTTAGAATTATCAGGTAGAACATTAAAATGCCTACTGCGAATGATTTCAGTAGCAGAAAAAAAAATTTGCTTTTTGTTCTGAGGGATATAGCATGTGATTGGAACCATCAAATGTCTACGAACGAGAATGAAACTTTACCACTGGATCACTCCCTCACCTCAAGGAAAATTTCCTTAAAATTTTTGGTGCATCAACAGAAAACTCAAAGTCCCTTGATCTAGATTGCTGTAACGTAATTTTCAGCTTGACAATCATATATTAAAAGAGTGAAAATGTAGGAATTTTTGAATTTGATGTATATAATCATTACATGTCGAAAAAACTTAGAAGTTTGTTGTCATAGTACAAGTGCTAGTACTAAAATAGATGTTAGTTTGTTTGGTGTCATACTGTACTATCCAAATATCAAACATGCTCCACATAGACAACTAGAAGTAGTCAACTATGCATCTGCAGCCGCTGGAATCAGAGATCAAATTGGACAGCAACTGGTATCCTAAACTTTCTTTCACTGCATTCTATCATCTTTCAACCCTGACAATATCCCCTTACAAGCCACCATGTTGATATCATCTTTCAACCCTAAGTGTATTGTTTGGCGTTCTGTCTTCCCCTCTCTTTTATTTGGTGTTTGCTGGGTGTTGATATTGTTGGTCTCACTAAAAATCATTCCCAGGCTAGATGTTTTATAGTCAACATCTTTGGTGTTATTTACCTAAAGTATTCGTCGTTTCTCGAAACCAACTAATTTTATTTGGCTTTCCTTCTATTATGATCAATGCATAAGACATTCTCTGTTATCTGGCTTTTATCATACTAAATATCTTTTTTTTTTTGGTACACATGCTAAATATCTTTAACGAACTGGGAAAACAAGAAGTAGTCATTAATAGGTCCTTCTCATTCCTTGGTAGGTCTGGGCAGCTGGATTTACTGCCACCCTGCTGTAGAAACGTAGCTCCTCAGTGTACCCTTTAGTTAGCCGTTGAGAACAAGATGAATTAAGCAGTGGAGTTTCAATGTCAACGATGCAAGGAAAGGAACCTTTGTTAATTCAAACCTTACTTTTTTTAGGTGAGATAAATCTCTTAAATAAATTGGATCTGCCAATTTACTAACCTATGTTTCTATATTTTTTAGGATCTGAGAATTTGGACTCACGAGCCATTTACATAGCTCCAATATCTCAATATTTGCTGCCAATGGGACAGTGAGAACACGAGATATATCTTTTGAATAAGAGGATAAATATCGCTTAATGTGTGTGTAATTCTGTCATCCATGAGGTTGTTGTTTATTATGCACATAATTTTTGCTTTCCACTTTGTATTCTTTTTTGTTGGAAAAAAGTTGTGGCTGGTTTGATTTGGTGGCCTGTGATTTATTAAGAGAAAAAGACTATGAAATTTTGTGGATGCTTGTTATGTACAAACCAGTTGTATTCACAATATTTAATATTTGATTTTAGTACAAAGGTTTCTTGAACTGCATAAAAAAAATAAAATCAAAATTTTTTATGGGCAATTGTATAAGCGCCTAGGATTTTATCTCTGGTTGTCAGCTCTGGCAACTAATAAACACTGGTATTTTTTTCGACAAAAGAATAGATTGCACTCAAAACAAACGTTGTTATTCCTTTTGGCCGGCATCTATAAGCGCCAATAATTGCAAAATTTCTTATAGTAATTTTTTCTCTGTGTATTTCTTGGCTCCTAAAGAATAATAGTTGCGAGCCTTTGGGAACCTTGATTTCATTTGCTCTTCTTTCTCTCACCAGGAGTGTTATTGGAAATAGGATCTAATCAAGCTGTATAAAAATTGATCATGTTTGGTTATGTACCTTGGGTTTCTCTCTCTCTCTCTCTCCCCTTTAAATGGGTTTCTTTTCTTCAATCATGTTGTCTGGTCCTTTTTTTTTCATTTTTTTAATGGTTATAGAAAGTGTAGAAGGTGAGGGGTGGAGCACAGCCACAAATTTGTTCCTTGATATCCTCCACTAAATCTTAATAGTTCAAATTTTATGAATTTTAATCAATCCAAGTTATCCACATTGAGCTCACTGAATCCTAATCTTAGGTTTCTGTTGGTCCCACCTACTCTTAGGTTTCCTTTTTTTTTTCTTCTTCTTCTTTTTCTTTTTATAGTTTTGTGTGAGTATTAATATTCAACTATTTTTTATTAGAATTTTTGAGCAGATATATACTAAATATTCTTATTTTTATTTTTGTTGGCTTTCATCCTCCAATTATGCAATTGGAAATTTGGATTTTTTTTTTGTTTAGGGTTTATAGTTTTCATTTGGTAACTGAATCTGTCCTACTCTGTTTCTGGGTCTATGTTTTAGTGGAAGATATATATGTTTATTTTGTCACCTCTTAATCAATTATTTGGGAGTTCTTTGTGTTGGAATATTAAACCCCCGAGTTACCATTATACTTTGTCAATGTAATATCATTGAACATCTAACTTGTTTGATTATTTGATCGAAGTGGTTGCTCAATTGTTTATTATACAACACAATTTTTACTTAAAGTTGAGTAAGATTGTCCTTTCGTATTATTGATCTGTCAATTAGATAGATGTCTATTGTATATATTTACTATGGGTAATCTGTGTCCGAAAACACAATATAATGTAAATGGTCTTGAGAGAAATGTTTGTGGTCGTTTGATCAGTTTATTTGAGACCAGTGGATAAACTTGTTAAAATTTGCCTTATTTTATATTGTAAGTCTATTATTTGCATTTGATTTTGCTCATCTTCCATGTTAAATTGACTTTTTCCTCATTCATAGTTATTTTATATTTTGTATTTAGTAATTGCGAAAATTTTATGAGCAATGCTACAGAAATTTAAAAAATAGACTTAAAACCTAACTTGATAATTATAACAATTGATTTCACTATGAGTCTCAGATTTATTAGGATCTACTACCTATACAATGAATAAAATTATCAAGTCTAGTTTTTAAGTCTAATTTTTAAGTTCATCTTAACATTACTCAAATTTTATATCCTTACATTTTTTTTAGAGAGAGAAGGTTGAACAGTTGCCACTTGAACCAAGCAAAAGTTAAGCAAGAATATGTGATAACCTCACAAGTTGACGATGGATTGCAAAGAGTTCTTTTTGGATATCTAGATATCTTTTATTTTGAACATTTAAGATATTTGTTTATTATGGATAACTCATGTCTGAAAGCACAGTATAATGTGAATGATTTTAAGAGAGATGTTGGTGACCGTTGAATGAGTCTATTTGAAACCGCCAGATGAACTTATTGAAGTCTGTCTTATTTTATATTATAGATAAGGTAGTCCGAACATCCCTCACCATTAAACCAAAAAAAAAACTATTGTAGGTGTTGTATTATATTGATATACTAAGGGTAATTCATGTTTAAGCCCACAGTGAAATATGAATGATTTGAATAGAGATATTAGTGGCCGTTAAATGAGTTTATTTAAGACCGTTGAATAGACTTATTGAAATATGTCATGTTTTATATTATAGATTGGGAGGATGTTGCGACATTGGATGTTGGGAGTTTTGGATATTGTTGGGTTTATATTATGGGTAATGTATGGATGTTTTAAAAATTGTGATGTGTTTGTATGAATTATCTAGGGTCATGGATGCATATTGAAATGGGTCGGAATTTTTTGACTTTTTTAGCGACAAACATATTTTGTTGCCTATATTTAATTTACTTATTGTTACTGACGAAATGGAGTTGGTCACTGAAGTTTTCAAATTTAGCAACGAATATAATCGTCGCTAAAAGTTTTATGTGGTTAACATAATTTATTTTTTGCTGACGAAGATGTTCGATGATGATATTATTGCCGCCTATTTTATACTTTTGGCAACAAATATTTTGTTGTCGCTAAAAACTTTTCCAACGAGCCTAAGGCGACGAAATTAGTTCACCATTGAAAATTTTCAGTGACCTACTTGGTACATTTTGCAACGGGTCAAGTCGTCGCTAACAAGCAAAATTGTTGTAGTGGATTACCGAGAAAGGCAACTCTAGGAAAAAAAATGAATAACTAAGATATTAAAATAACTTAATGATCATATAAAGTGGATTGCTTGGGGATACTCCTATGAGATGTATCTAGTCCATGTAAAAATCTTGGATGAATACATTTTAACATAAGTGTCCTCTTAGGGTCTATGCTGGGAGTAATTAACAATGCATATCTTAGCCTAGGAAATTTGTTTCTATGTCTAAGAGCTTTGATCATAGCTAGAATTCAATAAGATGCTACAACTGCTTTTCATATGCAAGTAGGCAGTGTGTTGCATGGGTTCTTAGTTTATCCACACATACTTTTGATTCAGAGCCTCAACAATTTTGAAAATTTCCATAAAATATAAGCATTCACACTATTGAACTTAAATATTCTGACTTGATATCATTGGAACCCATAAACACCAACTAGTAAGCCTTACTAAATCCTTTGATGACTGATTATTAACATTGATGAAATTATAATCTAAAACCTCAAATCCTTTCATGTCTTAGTGAGAACATACAGTAGATGTCAAACAATAAGTATCAGCCTGGGCTTTTGTGGAAGACATAGTACCACTGTAAGCTATCCTCTATAGTCTATTCTGTCTAAGAGCTGTTAGACTAAAAGAAAAGCATATGGGTTGTATTTAAGGCTTTGCATACCACTTATTGCAATACAAAATCAATAAGCAGATTTCACTAGCTATACTGGCTAGTGGTTCAATCCGAATTGAACATCTCTAATTAGTACAAAATGCAGTAAGATTAGGTCAAATAATTGCCTTGTACATGGCCGAGTCAGTTCTTTCTCTCCTTTCCTACTAGATGAGTTTCGGTCTTAATGAACTCTATTGTACCAGGCCTTTGAAATTCAAGAAACATATCTCAATTTTGTTAATATTTTCCACAGCACCAATAATAGATACCGATACAGTGAAACATTAAAAAATCTGAATATCTGAGGCGGAACTACTCTTTTCTAACATTAAAGCATGATAATAACAAGTCCAAAAGTAAAATGTGGAGTTTACTCGGTGTCCATAGATTTCTTGCCAAAGCACATGGAGCTTAAGCAGCTCAAATGGAATATGCTGCGAGATTTATTCTCATAAATCTCGAGAGGCTTTGTGTTTGGTAATATTATCTCTATGGAGATATGAAAGAATGTTAGTACCATGTCTTTTACAATAAGTGTATCCTTTATTTTGACATTCATGAAGAATAAAGGGATGGAATATGACAAGTGAAGAAGGTGGATTTTCAATTTCTGGAGGATTTATTCCCTGGTTGTAATTCAACTCACTCATATTCGTTACAATCAGGAAGCTGCCACCAACTCATTAACAGAGTGAAACCATGGACATGGATTGCTTACAGATTAACCATGGAAAGAATAGATTTCCACTTTGTTGTGTTTTGTTTTTCGTACTAAATGACAGAATCTGTAGTTCACAGATTACCTAGTTCTTGACCTAAATCTGGTGAGCAATCCAAATTAGTAATGAAGCTGAAATGGATAGTAAGCACAAATTCATGGAGGAGCAGGGAGCCAAGACTTTATACTTTGAAACTAAATATTTGTGCTTCTCGTTTTGAAAATCAAATTAAAACATGAACTGTTTTGCTGCAAACTTGGGTTGCATGTCTATTGAGCTGCATTTGTAAATAAAGTGATTTTATTTGGACATGTGCAAAGTTTTATAAGTGAAATACAATCTACATAAACAGAATAAGAACAACTTTGTGGAATCTAATAAAANAGAATTCAATAAGATGCTACAACTGCTTTTCATATGCAAGTAGGCAGTGTGTTGCATGGGTTCTTAGTTTATCCACACATACTTTTGATTCAGAGCCTCAACAATTTTGAAAATTTCCATAAAATATAAGCATTCACACTATTGAACTTAAATATTCTGACTTGATATCATTGGAACCCATAAACACCAACTAGTAAGCCTTACTAAATCCTTTGATGACTGATTATTAACATTGATGAAATTATAATCTAAAACCTCAAATCCTTTCATGTCTTAGTGAGAACATACAGTAGATGTCAAACAATAAGTATCAGCCTGGGCTTTTGTGGAAGACATAGTACCACTGTAAGCTATCCTCTATAGTCTATTCTGTCTAAGAGCTGTTAGACTAAAAGAAAAGAATATGGGTTGTATTTAAGGCTTTGCATACCACTTATTGCAATACAAAATCAATAAGCAGATTTCACTAGCTATTCTGGCTAATTAGTATAAAATGATGTATAAAATGCAGTGAGATTAGGTCAAATAATTGCCTTTTCCATGGCCAAGTCAGTTCTTTCTTTCCTTTCCTACTAGATGAGTTTCGGTCTTAATGAACTCTATTGTACCAGGCCTTTGAAATCGAAGAAACATATCTCAATTTTGTTATTATTTTCCACAGCACCAATAGTAGATACCAATACAGTGAAGCATTAAAAAATCTGAATATCTGAGGCGGAACTACTCTTTTCTAACATTAAAGCATGATAATAACGAGTCCAAAAGTAAAATGTGGAGTTTACTCGGTGTCCATAGATTTCTTGCCAAAGCACATGGAGCTTTATCTTAAGCAACTCAAATGGAATATGCTGCGAGATTTATTCTCATAAATCTCGAGAGNAACAAATATTTTGTTGTCGCTAAAAACTTTTCCAACGAGCCTAAGGCGACGAAATTAGTTCACCATTGAAAATTTTCAGTGACCTACTTGGTACATTTTGCAACGGGTCAAGTCGTCGCTAACAAGCAAAATTGTTGTAGTGGATTACCGAGAAAGGCAACTCTAGGAAAAAAAATGAATAACTAAGATATTAAAATAACTTAATGATCATATAAAGTGGATTGCTTGGGGATACTCCTATGAGATGTATCTAGTCCATGTAAAAATCTTGGATGAATACATTTTAACATAAGTGTCCTCTTAGGGTCTATGCTGGGAGTAATTAACAATGCATATCTTAGCCTAGGAAATTTGTTTCTATGTCTAAGAGCTTTGATCATAGCTAGAATTCAATAAGATGCTACAACTGCTTTTCATATGCAAGTAGGCAGTGTGTTGCATGGGTTCTTAGTTTATCCACACATACTTTTGATTCAGAGCCTCAACAATTTTGAAAATTTCCATAAAATATAAGCATTCACACTATTGAACTTAAATATTCTGACTTGATATCATTGGAACCCATAAACACCAACTAGTAAGCCTTACTAAATCCTTTGATGACTGATTATTAACATTGATGAAATTATAATCTAAAACCTCAAATCCTTTCATGTCTTAGTGAGAACATACAGTAGATGTCAAACAATAAGTATCAGCCTGGGCTTTTGTGGAAGACATAGTACCACTGTAAGCTATCCTCTATAGTCTATTCTGTCTAAGAGCTGTTAGACTAAAAGAAAAGAATATGGGTTGTATTTAAGGCTTTGCATACCACTTATTGCAATACAAAATCAATAAGCAGATTTCACTAGCTATTCTGGCTAATTAGTATAAAATGATGTATAAAATGCAGTGAGATTAGGTCAAATAATTGCCTTTTCCATGGCCAAGTCAGTTCTTTCTTTCCTTTCCTACTAGATGAGTTTCGGTCTTAATGAACTCTATTGTACCAGGCCTTTGAAATCGAAGAAACATATCTCAATTTTGTTATTATTTTCCACAGCACCAATAGTAGATACCAATACAGTGAAGCATTAAAAAATCTGAATATCTGAGGCGGAACTACTCTTTTCTAACATTAAAGCATGATAATAACGAGTCCAAAAGTAAAATGTGGAGTTTACTCGGTGTCCATAGATTTCTTGCCAAAGCACATGGAGCTTTATCTTAAGCAACTCAAATGGAATATGCTGCGAGATTTATTCTCATAAATCTCGAGAGGCCTTGTGTTTGGTAATATTATCTCTATGGAGATATGAAAGAATGTTAGTATCATGTCTTTTACAATAAGTGTATCCTTTATTTTGACATTCATGAAGAATAAAGGGATGGAATATGTATTTACCACTCCCCAACTCCACAAGTGAAGAATGTGGATTTTCAATATCTGGAGGATTTATGCCCTGGTTGTTATTCAACTCACTCATATTCGTTACAATCAGGAAGCCGCCACCAACTCATTAACAGAGTGAAACCATGGACATGGATTTCCTATAGATTAACCGTAGAAAGAATAGATTTCCAATTTGTTGTGTTTTGTTTTTTGTACTAAATGACAGAATCTGTAGTTCACAGATTACCTAGTTCTTGACCTAAATCTGGTGAGCGATCCAAATTAGTAATGAAGCTGAAATGGATAGTAAGCACAAATTCATGGAAGCCAAACTTTATACTTTGAAACTAAATATTTGTGCTTCTGGTTTTGAAAGTCAAGTTAAAACATGAAGTGTTTTGCTGCAAACTTGGGTTGCATGTCTATTGAGCAGCATTTGTAAATAAAGTGATTTTATTTGGACATGTGCAAAGTTTTATAAGTGAAATACAATCTACATAAACAGAATAAGAACAACTTTGTGGAATCTAATAAAATATATTCATGGTACATAGCCTGTAAAGTAAGATCACTAACTTTATATTTCAACTTTAAGAATACAGGTAAACAAAAATTTGTGCGGGCCTTGTGACCTCTTTGTATTGTGTTCGTATTGGTTGTAATTGCAAAGTCAAATTACAGAGTCCTCTTATGGTTCCAGTGGAGGTGCACTGGCACAAAGAGCCGGGATACAAATTCCAAGACACCAGAAAATCACTTGGCCCTGGTCCCTGGATATGTTTTACAACATGACCAGGGAACAAACATTACTAACACTAGAATTTTCACATAATTGCAGGTGCAATGGCACAAAGAGTCTGGGGTCCAAAGCCACCGGAAAATCAATTGGCCTTGGTCAGTTTTAGAGTTTGAACATGACCAAGTAACAAGCATCACTGAAACTAAATTTTTTGACATAATTGCAGATACACTAGTCAAGTAGCTTTGGAAGATTGATTAAGTGCCTTTGGAGCTTAACAAAAGCTGTGGGTGCNTTTTTTGACATAATTGCAGATACACTAGTCAAGTAGCTTTGGAAGATTGATTAAGTTCCTTTGGAGCTTAACAAAAGCTGTGGGTGCTTGGGAAAAACACCTTCTGAAATGTGCAGTACCCTGCATCCAGGCATTAATATACAATGCATAACAACGGCAAAAATACATTTATAAGTCAGAGTATGGATTCTGGGGCTACAGATAGCTTAATAGCTCGTAGTGGCCAGCATCCTTTTGCATGCACTGTATATAAGATCTGTGTTCTACTCGAAAAAGCTTAGNAGTATGGATTCTGGGGCTACAGATAGCTTAATAGCTCGTAGTGGCCAGCATCCTTTTGCATGCACTGTAAATAAGATCTGTTTTCTACTCGAAAAAGCTTAGTGTCCATTAAAGATTGAATTCCCTTTGCAAAAGATTTAAGATATTCTCTTGACCTTTGGGATAAGGAATGAGCCAATCCAACAGCATCACTCTTTATTCCCAAAAGATTAAGCTTCTGTTTCTTGATGTTGGCATGCAATACAACCCCAAGGAATTATTATGCTAACAAACTTCTTTGGTGACTTTGAACAGTAAAGAAAGACTTTGGCATAGTTTTTGCAATGCCTGTCTTGATTATTCGCGAGCATAATTATCAAATGGGGTTATTTTTTATGGTGACTTTGTAGGTGGGATTCGATTGCGATTTGCTTTCTTGAAAAGGTGGAGGGCAATGATCTCTATATAAACCCAATAGGGGCATTTGCATGGCATAGCAGTAAGAAACAAGTTGCAGAGCATTGTTTAGATTGATCAGAGAAGTTTCCAATAGTCCTCAAAGGCTTCCAATATTCCAGGACAATATTGGCATCAATATTGGAACGTTGGGGGCCTGCGAGGACCATTGAAGAGTTACTCTTTGTGTCTCACTACTATTCATTCAATTTCCACTGCCCCTTCATAAGTGAAAAAAAGAGTTTTGATCGGAGATGAAGCAAAGAAATTACCTGCAACAACATGGTACAACTTTGGTGTAATAGGTATTTTATTTTGTTTTTATAATTCGAAAATGCACAGTTTCCAAATAATTTTCCCATGGATTTAGGAGTCAAACCCAAAAATATTAGGACAATACTTTATTTATTTGAATATTTAGTAACCTCTTAGGTTGATAATAGTTTTAATGTCACTTGGATGGCTAGAAAATGTGTATAGATTCACCAAGTTTGCTACTCGAAAGGACTCTTTGAACTCTTGGGAAACATCTGACCAAAAAAAAAAACTCTTGGGAAACTCTACTAGCATACCCGTGTTTAATCAACATGCATAAAATTAATGAATACTTCTATTTTCAGATTAAGCTACAAAGAACCTTTTTTTATTATTT
>CAUOFW020004946.1:185785-233765 GCA_963454935.2 Ilex paraguariensis
CTCTCTCTCTCTCTCTCTCTCTCGCCTTATATATGCATAAACCTCATTGTATATATACATAGTTGTCATATATCTATATAGGAGTTCTATTACGGTATCGAAATGTTAGGTTTAATTATGGTACTTTCACTTTTTTTATTTATATATACGTATGTATGGTGGATTGCCAAATGACAGAGTGGTACAGCAAGGGATGTTTGTTCAGGAGTAGAAGTCCTTGGAAATTCAGCTTCTTCTGGTCTCTCTCCCTCAATGTCTATTCTACCGGGCTACTTCAATTTTGGGAGCTTCAGGAGGAGACTTTGGGGGCGAGGGATCAGGAAAATGCTGGCTTTCACAAGTAATGGGTTCATCATATTTCCAAACGTAAGTCGATCACTTTGTGTGTGTAAGAGGTGGTGGTTTTTTTTTTTTTTTTTTTTTTTTTTTTTTTGGGGGGGGGGGGGTGTTTGTTTAAGAAAATAATAATGACGTGGCTACAAAAACATTTATCAAAAATTGTTTATCAATAATTGGAAATGGTTTTTTGTTTTTTGTTTTGGTCAAGAATAATTGGAAATGGTTTGATAAATGGATCTTATTCAAAAAATTTGATAGGACCATTGATCCAATAATATATATTGATTTATTATGTAAAATTTGATAAACTTTTTCGTAAGTATAGTAGTTCTTACGTATAAGTAAGATGTTTTACCATTATTTGCAGTATGCTGTAGGGAAGGAAAAAATATTGGGTGCAACAGTAACGCCATGTCATCATTAATACGTGATGTTACTATCTAATAATAAATTTATAAATAAGCAAGTGAATCTCACATAATCTAATAACTATCCTGTCACGTCATTTAATAATCGCTTCAAGTAGAATTCACTTTGTCCATTTATAAATTTAATATTTGGATGATGATACGACATGTTAGATGTCCATTGTGGTGTGGGGAAGGAATCTTATTTACACACGTTCATTGAGTGTGCATTTGCAAGGGGGTTGTGGAATAGGTTTGCTTATATAATGGGTTTTTGTTTAATTCAGAATGAGTCACCTATGACGAGATTCTTCAGATTTACCAGGGCTTTTTCTAAGAACTCGTATAGTCACTCAATAGTCAGAGGCATATCCCTTCTTATCTACCGGCAGCTATGGAGGAAAAGATGTAGAAGACTTTTTGAAGATGCAAAGTTATATTTTTCACGCCTGGTATATATTATTCTTTATTACTTAAAATTGCATGGGGTATGTAGTGAAACTAAGGGCTGCTGATTCACTGAATGGTTAATTACTGCCGTCTGAACTAGGGATGACAGTGAACCGGAAAAAAAAGAGTATTCGTTCAAATCTGTTCCGTTTGAATCGGAGATGGACTATACATATTGGACGGTAGACGTATACGGGAATACCCGTATAAACCCGTACGGGGATGAAGGCGGGGATGGACTTACCCTTACCCCCGCCCCCACTACCCGTTATATATATATATATATATATATATATATATATATATATATATATATATATATATATACTCACAAGCCTTAACTAAACATATTTACTGTAACTATTAATCTAGAAATATGGTAATTAAACTAACAAGTGGAATTGCTATGTGGTAATCTTATTAATTTTTTTCCTGATTATTTTTTTTTCTATTTGTGTTCACTGATTGAAACTGTTAGGAGTTTTGATTGATCATACTCTAAAAACAGATAAGAGAGAGTAAGATAGTTTTGTATTTCATTGTGGATAGAAAATATTGTGAATGGAGGTTGATAAGTTTCTCTACTAGAGTGAACTAAAAAATTGAGAGAATTATTGAATTAGCGAAATTTTAAGTTTTCATCTTTTAACACTTTATGGCTGTAATATGAATTGTAATAATAAAAAATTTTCTAGAAAACTTCAAATGTAGTGCTATCATTTTCTTAGTTCAATTTTATTTTTCTTTTCTTCATTTCTCTCTAATAGTTTCGTTTCTCTTTTTGTGGTCCAATGACACTTTAAACAAAATACTATATTGTTTTGACTTTTACATTATGTAATCTAGATTATTCACTAGATTATTTAGAATGTTGTTGAATTATTTAAAATATTATATTTATTTAGAATTTTGAATTATGCTACTTGGGCTTGAGCTTAAACGGGTATGGGAAAGCGGGGACGGGGACGGGGATTAAAAATTTATCCGTGGATGGAGATGGGAATGAAAATTATACCCGTTAACGGGGGTGGACCGGGGATGGACAGAGTTTTTTTAAGCGGGTACGGGGATAAAGACTATACTCCCCGCCCCCGCTTCAGTCCACTGACATCCCTAGTCTGAAGTACTGGTTCCAATTAACACGACTCCTCTAAATACAGCTTTATGGATTAAATGGGAGCTGCTTCCAGAGGGTTTTCTTAAAATCAACACAGATGGAATCTCTAATGGCAATGCTGGAGAAGCTGGGGGAGGGGTTGTTCAGCCTAATCAATGGGGACAGTTAGTAGTTGCAGGCTCATTTTATTATGGGCATTATACTAATCTGGAAGCCGAGGGTCGAGCTATGCTTGATGGTTTGATCCTATTGGAGGACTATGACTTGTCGTTTTATCCATTTATCATTGATTCAGACTCTTAAGTATTATTGTATATGATTTCTGGTAAAGTAAGCACTCCATGGAGACTTAGGGGATTGATTGCTCGAATTTCCAGGAAATTGAGTAATCTGTCTTCTACACTTTTTTTTTTATTCTGTCTTCTACACTGGTTCACACTAACAGAGAAGGAAATATGGTGGTTGATTGCTTAGCCAGGAAAGGGGTTATAGATAAGGCTGTTGTGATCATGCAGCAATTATGGTGAATAATAAGGAATCAAACAATTAAGAAAGCAAGAGAAAAATAACACACAGAGATTTACGTGGTTCGGCAATGTGCCTACATCCACGAGAGCGAGCGGCCGTTCTATTTCATTATTAAAAGTAGGGTTATATCTTAAATATTTATATAACCCTAATACGGACGTATTTACAAAATTATCCTGTACCGTACCATGGGGGCGTTGCCCCCGCACCCCCAACTAATCAGCGCCCCCTTTATACAAATTCGGCAAGACAGATGCTGTCGCGGGCTCCACTCCGCTCCGGTATCTGCCTCCCTTGCCTTTGTGCACACAGTAAATATGAGTCACACATACTCTAACAATCTTCACTTTGACAAATATTCACCCTTTAGGAGGAAAAAAAAAAAAAGGACATGTATTCGGGAACTCCACCGGGGACGCTAAGTTGAGGTATCTCCCATCTAGCAACTAGAGACATTAGTCAAGTCCAAGCAGTGCTTGAACTTGTTTGTAGTAACAGGCTTTGTCAACATGTCTGCTGCATTCTCAGAAGTGTGAACTTTCTCAAGTAATAGTTCACCAGAAGAAACCAGTTCCCTGATCTTATAAAACCTCACATATATATGTTTGGTCCTCGCATGATACACCTGGTTATTTGCCAAATAAATGACACTGTGACTGTCACAATGCAATTGAACTCCACCTTGTTGGGCACCCAGCTCCTTGACTAAACCTGTAAGCCACAAAGCCTCTTTGGCAGCCTCAACTACTGCCATATACTCTAACTCAATAGTAGATAGTGCAACTATAGGCTGTACCATGAACTTCCAACAAATAGGTCCTCTCACAAAAGTAAACACATAACTCGTGGTAGACCTCCTGTCATCCAAGTCCCCTGCATAGTCTGCATCCACATATCCCATANATCTCCCATCTAGCAACTAGAGACATTAGTCAAGTCCAAGCAGTGCTTGAACTTGTTTGTAGTAACAGGCTTTGTCAACATGTCTGCTGCATTCTCAGAAGTGTGAACTTTCTCAAGTAATAGTTCACCAGAAGAAACCAGTTCCCTGATCTTATAAAACCTCACATATATATGTTTGGTCCTCGCATGATACACCTGGTTATTTGCCAAATAAATGACACTGTGACTGTCACAATGCAATTGAACTCCACCTTGTTGGGCACCCAGCTCCTTGACTAAACCTGTAAGCCACAAAGCCTCTTTGGCAGCCTCAACTACTGCCATATACTCTAACTCAATAGTAGATAGTGCAACTATAGGCTGTACCATGAACTTCCAACAAATAGGTCCTCTCACAAAAGTAAACACATAACTCGTGGTAGACCTCCTGTCATCCAAGTCCCCTGCATAGTCTGCATCCACATATCCCATAACTAAAGGGTCATTCTGTTGTCTGCTAAACATGATGCCATAGTCTATAGTGCCCCTCAAGTATCTGAAAATCCACTTTACTGCATCTCAATGCTGTCGACTCGGATTTGAAAGAAACTTGCTAACCACGCTGACAGCTTGTGTCAAATTTGGTCTTGTACAAACCATAGCATACATCAAACACCCCACTGCACTAGCATATGAGACCTTTGACATGTCATAAACTTCATCATCTGTCTTCGGGCACTGAGCGATAGATAATCTGAAATAATTCGCCAAAGATGTACTTACTGATTTTGCATAACTCATGCTGAACCTGTCCAACACCTTCTCAACATAGTTATGCTGAGATAGGCATAATCTCCTGGAAACTCTGTCCCTGCGAATCTCCATCCCAAAAATCTTCTTGGTCGCACCCAAATCCTTTATGTCAAATTCTCTACTCAACAAAGTCTTCAACTTGTTGACCTCACTCATACTCTTGGCAGCAATCAACATATCATCCACATAAAGTAACAGAAAAATAAATGAATCATCATCAAGCCTTTTTACATAAACACAACAATCATACTCACACCTTTTGTAGCCAATTCGGATCATGTAAGAGTCAAATCGTTTGTACCACTGCCTCGGAGACTGCTTCAGCCCATAAAGTGATTTCTTCAAATTACAGACCAAATGTTCCTCTCCAGGGAGACTGAACCCTTCTGGCTGTACCATGTAAATCCGTTCCTCCAAGTCGCCATGAAGGAAAGCTGTCTTTACATCCATCTGCTCCAACTNTGGGCAAATTACAAGATCAAGAAAGCAATGCAAGTATTGGTGAATCCGCTTGGGATGAAGCTAGCAATAGCCCAACACTCAAGATGGGCTTGAAAGAAGGAGAACCAATTTTGATCCACTTGATTCAAGTTCTAGAAGAATCCAGCTAGGGGCTAAGGCTAAGATTCAATTGGTTTTTTTTGTTAAGCCTTTCAATTTGTTTAAATAATTTTTATTATTGGTTTAGATTAAGTGGGTGTGAGGATGCTTAGCCCACATATGTATTATTATTTTATTTNGAATGTGCTACTAGTGCCAACACTGTCCTGATGGAAGTGTGTCTGACCACGGGGGAGAAGATCTCATCATAGTCAACCCCTTTTCTCTGTGAGTAACCCTTTGCTACTAGACGAGCCTTGAATTTTTCTCCCTCCTTTTCTGATACTGCTTCTTTCTTCTTATACATCCATTTGCACCTTATTGCTCTCTTCCCCTCGGGAAGCTCCACCAACTCCCACGTCTAGTTCTTATGCAGAGACTCCATCTGCTCCACCATAGCACTCATCCATCTACTTTTATCTTGGCTTTGTACTGCCTCCTGAAAAGTTGTAGGATCCCCGCTACTAGTAATAAGCGCATAAAAAATCAAATCTTCAAAACCATACCTGGTAGGCTGCTTGATATTGCGTTTGGGCCTGTCTGTGGCTATACTATGATGCTGCTGATCACCTGAGATAGAACGCTCTACATGCTGAGCATCCTCTTCTCTACCATGATTCTCTAGCTCCACCTGCACCACATGGTCATTAGTGCTACAGTTTTCTGGTACTTGTTTCTCTTCTTCCTGAGTACGCTGCAACATGGCTTTTTCATCAAAAACCACATCTCTACTGATCACCATCTTGTTTGCCTTCGGATCCCAGAGCTTGAAGCCTTTCACTCCTTTCTGATATCCCAGAAAGATACACTGTCTAGACTTCGCATCAAGCTTCGACCTCTCCTCACTAGAAACATGTACATAGGCTGGACATCCAAACACTCTCAAACCAGAGTAGTTTACCTCACTGCCTGTCCACACCTCCTCTGATACTTTCTCATCTAGTGCTGCCCTTGGTGATCTGTTAATCAAGAAACATGTTATATTCACTGCCCCTGCCCCAAAATTCTTTGCAAGCCCTGCATTCAACCTGAGACACTGAGCTTTCTCGGCTATCGTTCTATTCATCCTTTCCGCTACACCATTTTGTTGTGGTGTCTTGCGGACTGTGAAGTGTCTCTTGATCCCATGCTGCTCACACAANTTGCAAGCCCTGCATTCAACCTGAGACACTGAGCTTTCTCGGCTATCGTTCTATTCATCCTTTCCGCTACACCATTTTGTTGTGGTGTCTTGCGGACTGTGAAGTGTCTCTTGATCCCTGCTGCTCACACAACTCCTGGAAGCTTTGAATCTGTGTGCTCAGTACCATTATCTGACCTGAAGCATTTAATCTTCCTCCCTGTCTGGTTCTCTACTTCAGTTTTCCATAGCTTGAACTTGGCAAATGCTTCAGACTTGTGCCACATGAAGTACACCCAGACCTTTCGTGAGTAATTATCAATGAAACTCACGAAATACATGTATCCTCCCCCGTGATACTACGCTAACTGGTCCTCAAACATCTGTATGGACATAGTCGAGAACCCCCTCTGTCTTGTGTGTGGCTGTCTTGAACTGCACCCTATTCTGTTTTTCAAGAACACAATATTTGCAAAAATTGAGCTTGCATGTCTTGACACCCTTCAATAGATTTTTCTTATGAAGCTCTATCATCCCACGCTCACTCATATGACCCAGCCGCATATGCCACAAGACTGTATCATCTGATTCAGACTCTACAACAGCAACTCCACCTACAATTGTAGTACCCAGCAGTCTGTAAATGTTTTCTGCTACTTTCTATCCCTTCTTCACTGTCAGCATGCCTTTACTCACTTTCATTACTCCACTTATAGATTTGTAACTATAACCATTACAATCCAAAATGTCCAATGAAATCAAATTCTTCCTTAGATCCGGTACATGTCTAACATCACACAACGTTCTAACCATACCATCAAACATCTTAAATTCTAATATTTCCTATTCCAACAACTTTGCAAGATGCATCATTACCCATCAAAATAGAACCAGAATTTACTGACCTGTAGGTGTCAAACCAATCTTTGTTGGGTGTCATGTGATAGGAACATGCTGAATCCATAATCCAAGAATCTGTTAAACGATCTGAACTAGATAAAACAGAAAGCATATCACCGTCACCACTCTCTGAATCTTCTTCTTCCACTATGTTTGCAGACTTTGATGCACCCTCTTTGTCCTCTGAATCCCATTTCTTTTTCTTTGGACAGTCCCATTTAAAGTGCCCCTTTTTCCCGCACTTGTAACACGAGACGGAGACGTCCTTCTTCTTTTTCCTCGACATGGACCGGGCTTTATTGTTACCCGATCCATTCCGAGATTTGCTTCTTCCACGTTCCTGGTTACCTTTCACCACAAGCCCTTCACCTTGTGAAGCCTCATCACTGGCTTTCTTCCGCTGATGAAAACCTAACAGAGCACCTGTGACATCCTCCAATTCGAGGGTTTCTTTCCCCCACATCAGAGTCGTAACCAAATTCTCGTACGTAGGAGACGCCGGNACCTAACAGAGCACCTGTGACATCCTCCAACTCGAGGGTTTCTTTCCCCCACATCAAAGTCGTAACCAAATTCTCATACGTAGGAGACGCCGATAGGGAATTCAGCAACATCAGCGCCTTGTCTTCGTCTTCGAACTTCACATCAACTCGATTCATATCACTGATGATCTGATTGAACACGTTGATGTGTTGGGTCAAATCCGAGCCCTCTGACATCTTAAGACTATATAGTTCCTGCTTAAGATAGAGCTTGTTCGTCAACGACTTGGACATATACCGACTTTCCAGTTTCAACCAAACTTCCGCCGGTGATTCCTCATCCATGACGTGATACATCACTTCATCAGCTAGACAAAGCCTAATAGTCGCCACAGCCTTCGCTTCCAATTCTTTCCAATCCATGTCGTCCATTCCTGCCGGTTGTTTTCCTTATAACGCCTTCACCATGCCCTGCTGCACTAACAGGTCCTTCACCCTCCTCTGTCATAATCCGAAATTCTCAGTTCCGTCGAACTTCCTGATGTCGAATTTTGTAGAGGAAATCCCAAACATCGTAGTCTAGCTTTGATACCAATTGTTGTGATCGTGCAGTAATTATGGTGAATAGTAAGTAATCAAATAATTAAAAAAACAAGAGAAAAATAACACACAGAGATTTACGTGGTTCGACAATATGCCTACATCCACGAGAGCGAGCGGCCATTCTATTTCATTATTAAAAGTAGGATTACATCTTAAGTATTTATATAACCCTAATACGGACGTATTTATAAAAATACCCCTGTATGTGTGGCTCATATTTGCTGTGTGCACAATGACAACGAGGTAGATGCCGGAGCGGACGGAACGTAGCGGAGCGGACAGCATCGAATTGATTCTTCTAATTCTTTACCAGCCCAAGCAAGATTTTTGGTTTTACAGGACCATTTGCAAATTAAAACATCAAGAAAGAAGATATTCTGGGTTTATTACCCACCTAACCCCGAGGTGGCCAGGCGTTAAACAAATATGTCTTTCAAAATTATTGACAGAATTCTTTTACAGAAAAAAGTATTCAAGAGGAATAATTGGAGAATAGTGCTGCTAGACTACAGAGAAGCAAGGAGTACATACATTGCGTTTATAGATCCTCTGGAGAGTATGCAGCATCTCAAGCTTCTGGAATCTCAATCGTCATTGTCAGTGGATATCTCTGATCTTCTGTTTAAAAGACTCTTTCGCAAAGCCTCTTGGTTTCTTTTCGTCTCTTCAGCGGCTATACCACAGATTAAGCTTCAATGGGGATCTTCTTGCTGGAGATTCATTTTCTTCCTTGGTCTGAAGAAAATAATTAGTGATGTTCTTTTTCTTTCCTATTTTCCTCGTTACAGCATCAAGTCCATGCCTGAACTAAGGATCTCAGACCTCAAATCAGAAGACTCCATGGCTCTGCAAATCTTCTGGAAACTCATCTCACCACCAGTGGGGAGAGGCTCCTCTAATGGATTTTTCTGGCTCTGTTCAGTGTCGATTGGTCTCTTGGGGAGGCTCCCTCTTGGTTTCCTGGCTTTCTGTGGGCTCCTATTTTTTCCTTCTTGGATCTGGGCTTTAATAGCTATATGCCGCTGGATGTTATCTTCCTATCTGATCAGAACTCTTTACTTCTATGAAGGGATCTTGCTGGATATTCATCTTCTTCATCCATCTCAGCTTCCAGTTGCCTTCTGCATTGGATTTCTCTGCAACAGGTTGCACTTCGCTGGATATTCATCTTCAATCAGGTTCGATGAAGGAGAGTATATGGCAGAAAGCTTGGCAGTCTTCACAGTGGTTCAGAGATTTTTTCTGATTTTCGTTCTGAGACTAGTCAACTGCCTAGCAATGGGGTTAGCAGATCAGGCCAATGTTATTAGTACCAGATCGGTCGTCGAACCAACAACAGACCGGTCACGTAGTAAAAGAATAAAAAAAATATATGATAATTATAAAACATAATAATTTAACTAAAAAATATAAAATATGCCTAAAATACATACAATTTGTTCCATTTTCTGTGTCTAGTAAGCGACAGCTCAGGCCAATCTCTAAACCTCCATTTCTCCATGTACACCACTTGCATATTAAATAAGTCATAAGGGTAATACAGTCCAAACAAAACAGCAAAACTCAGATTCCATCACCACTGAAACTCAGATTCTATCACCATTACCGACCTCTCAAGTCTCAAAACCACTTGAACCCAAAACTTTTCTCTCTCTGCACTCTATCTCCTCCCAAACTCAAACAATTCCTCTCTCTCTCAAACCCCTCAAAAAAGTCTCTCAAACCCCCCATCAGTAGCGTTGTGTCGCTGGTGAGCCGCCTGAGCACGAAGGACTGCTTCCCTTGGCTGCCTCCCTGATGAGACGAAGAACACTGGTCTGCCTCATTCTCTGCCCTATGCGATTTAGGGCAAAATCAAAATGCCCAAATTAAAAACAGCAGGCTTATATTTTATTCTTTCATTTTATGGATTTCAAATCGGTCTGGTTTTTAAAAATCGTTTGATTCATGATTTTTTTCAAAAATTGATCGATTTAACGGTTTTTATCCGATTTTCTCTTTATGCGGTTTAACTAGTCAATCGGACTGATTGGAGTCCCGAGTCACGGTTAAACCAGTTCAATCGATTAATTCGGTCCAATTTTGATAACACTGATTTACTTATCCGTCCAATATAATTGTCATATCAGCTGTTTTTTAAGTTAACTTATCAAATCCAAGCCTTATAAGATTACAGGCTTTTCAACTGTCCTTATCTGATCAGTGCGCCAAGCCTTATCTGATAAGCTTTGCTTTTAGCTTAAATGCCTTCAACTCAATTCTCTCAGCTTAATATGGCTCGCAGCTCATGCTCCCAGCTCATCCTTTCGGGTTACAATTAGGGGTGTCAAATTTGTCGGGTTAAACGGTTACATGTCAAGTTAAACGAGTGACAGGTGAAAAATATATAAATTTGTACACGATACGTTTAATAAATAGATAAAAAATCTAAACATGAACACAAACCATTTAATAAACAGATAACACGACACGATTCGTTTAACTCATTTAATTTTATTAAAAGCAAAAAATCTATCTTATTAAAATTTTAAACTCCATTAATTACCCACACCAATTGTACTCTTTTAATTAAAAAATTTTTAGCTGGCTGCCACTTGCAAAGGCAAATGGGAAGGTTTAATGACTAAAAGAAGGAGCTGCATCTTTTTATAGGCATGTGAGGTCTCCTTCATTTAAATTAGTCGATGTGAGATTTAAGCCAAAAGTTTTCACTGTGTGTTCATTGTATAAGTTTGTGCTCCTTGAAGTCTCTTTTTCCTAGTTTCTTTCTTGCACACGACATAGAAACCCACCATTGACCATACTCTGTAGTTGTGTTACGACCCGAAACAAGTGAAAAACGACGATAGTTTTTGTTGCGTCCATGTCTTCACCTTCGATTCACCATCTCTTAACAACAAACTCAATCAGCCTAAAAACCAAAGAATGAAGCTTCGGCTTTAGTGGCTTTCTTTATTGTGGAATTGGGTATTTAGGTTTGCAAAGAATTCAAATGTTCTTTAGAATTGGGTCTTTAGATTTGATTCTTTCGAATTGGGTCTTTAGATTTGAGACTTTAGATTTGTAGAGAACTCAGATGTTTATTGTGGAACAAGGGGTTGGGTCTGTTCTTCAAGAAAGAGATTGCAGGGTATTGAGTCTGTTTTATTGAATTCAATTTTTACCCTCGACCAGGTTTTCACATCGAACACGGCAGAGTGGTAAGTGAATAATTTGTACTTAATTTTTTTGAAGTAAAATTTTTCTTTATACATTTACCATATATTTATATATAATAAATATTTTATTTTAATTTTGACTAATTTTTTAAAAATAATTATTAATTTATTATTATATTAATTTTTTTAAACGAGTAATAAACAGATTGACAGGTCTCACCCGAATACGAACTCATTTATTAAACGTATTTGACAGATTAACCCATTTATCACCCAAATCCGTTAATGTCTCACCCAAATTCGTTAAATTTATGTTGATTAATCGTGTCGTGTCAAATTTTGACAGATCTAGTTACAAATATTCTCAGCTCATCCTGCTCTTAGCTGCCAACGCTCTCACATTAGGCTCACAGCTCATCCATTCTCTCTCCTAGCAAGTCTCTCAGCTCACGTTAAATGCTGTCTATTTTGGCAGCTTTTACTATACTTAGCTGCCTGCATTTCCAACAGCTTTCCTAACCAAATCACCTGGAGCAGCTTAATTTTAGGCAGGATGCTTAGTTTGTACTAAGCATGCATATTTTGCTGTCTTTTTTTTTTTTAATACTTTCATATATTTAGAATAAATTGAGGAATAAGGTCCATACATTTTCCCTGACTAAGTGAAATTTAAATTTTTAATTAATAAAATTCTCTCACATCATCAAGGTTCATCCAAAAAAAAAAAATGATAACAAGGTATCACCATTATTTATTCGTAGGGGGAGGGGGGACTAGATTGGGAAAGGAAAAAGGGAATTCCCTTATTCACGAGTATATATTAGGTGTAACCATTCAATAAGAAAAGACCAAAAAGGATAATATTGGTCTCATTTCCTATCATAGAGGTAATTATGTATTATATAAATGATTAGTTATAAATTTTAGTAGAGTCCATTTGCTAGCTTATTTACCTGCTAGCGATATTTCGCGACTAAAATCATTGTATACTGAATTGTTATACTGTGCATACATTGTAATATGTGTTGGAGTGTGTGTATGTATGTGCAGCTATGTATTGTGGAGTGTGTGTTTTGGATTTTTGAAATTTGGGGCGGAAAATATACCCTCCATAAATTCAAACATCTATCTGATTTATTATATAGATTAGTGGACTGTTACACCATATGACACTGCTGACATGATATAACGATTAAACTCAATTGTTTTGTCTTTATTCACCATAGCGCTTAAGGGACAAGTTTTAGAGTAAATACGACCAATCTAAAATAGAAAGAAACTATATTTGATTTTTGTTGAACCGTCAATCCCAGGCAAAAAATAGGATTTAGAGTTGGAGTAGGTCATTGTTTTTTAGATGTACAAACAAAGAAAATTGACAGGAATGTTTAACTGGTGAGCTTAGAATCAAGACTTTCTAATTGCCTCGTAGCCGTGTCAAATGCTGAAAATTAATGAAGGAAAAAAAACAGAAGAAGATGTATGAATTTGGATCCTCTTAATTTCAAGGTTAAAAGACTAGTTTAGCAAATTGTTTAACCAAATCAACATGAACAATTGGATCATTGAGGCCCTTTTAGGAAAAGTGACTGCACTGATCTTTATTTATTTGATAAATAAATTTGACAAATTTGCAATAATCCAAGTTGAATCTCATTTAATCTATTTGGTTCTGTCAAACATCAATGGGATCCATAAAAATTGGCCAATGAGATTCAATGTACTTAGTGACAAATATTAGAACTTGATCAAAATAGACAAGACCAAAAATTAAGAGGTGGGTCATAAAAAATTGTAGACTCTTTGAAGGATGGAGTATAGCTAATGGGATTTCACATTGTTAATTCATCGAGAATGCTAAGTTGTTGAGAAATGTGGCTTTATTGATGGAACTTTTCATTAATGACAGAGTTAAAGGAAAGAACATACACGAAATCACTCATCATGCAATTATTCAAATAAAACACATACACACACAACAACCACAACAACAACAAATTCAAACATCTTACAGGAATGAAGAGGATTTCATTGGTTAGTGGATCAAAATTAAGATTTTTTCGTTTAATGTTGAATTGCAGTTTTCATAACTTTGACAATTCGTTAAACCTAAACTTACTCTTTAGCATTCAAAATACATAGTGAGACCTTAATTTTTATCTCATAGGTGTAGTGGAATCTTTTGCAAATAGTTGTGTGGTACTAAATTCTCCCCACGGATATTCCTTTCATTTGATGAAAATAAATATGACTTATTTTCTATATTTTCTTCTGGATCGTCTACCCAGCAAAAAAAGAATAAGAGACAAGGGCAAAGATCTGGTCAAGCAATGCATAGATAGATGAGAACAATCGCAATCGTAGATCTCACATTACTCCTACCTATGATGTCTTTCGTCGAATGGCTCACGTGGCAGAACATTATTGGTTCAAATCATGCAGCATAAAAGGATACATTTACCATTTTATTGTGAAAACACTATGTCTCCCCCTCCATTCATCTTTCCTTAACTTGAAACCCCTCTCTCTCTCACACACACAGACACCCCTATGGACATATTTGACGTATAAATATAAAACATGATTTTTAGTACTAAACAAACTAAAGAAATAATGAAATATATATGCCCAAATACAAGGAAACAAACTGTGAAACTGCTCTAGAAGAGCCAAAAACCTCCTAATTAGGATGCCCGGAAGAAGACAAAAGACCCTGCTCCTTAATGGAAGAAAAACGCCTATGGACATATTTAACGCCCTTTGGGAAATGTTTTTTTCACCTTTTAATCTTGTTTACTTTGTTTTATACAGAACGGTTTTTCAGTTTAGTATCCCCAATCATGTGATATGTTTTAACTTAGATAGCATGGTGCATACATGTGCACCAATATACACAACCATTTCACTGAACTATAAGATAGGGTAGAATACAAATGGTACCTCAAATTAGTTATATTTTAATGACTTGGCTACCATATGAATTATAGGTTAGTTCTCAACTCATTCACATACGTACTATATTTGTAATTCGAGTATAGATGAGGCAAAGCATTTTCTTTTAAAGAAACAAAAAGAAATAAAAGATTTTAGTAGTGTAGTGAATTCCAAAGGTAGCAATATTAAGTTTCTAACATTTTTCTATTTTTTTTTCCTTCGTGTGCTTTAAATGTGTGATTAAACTCTCAAAGCTGCATTCATTTTTGAACTCTTCCATAATTTGGTATTTGAAAATTTTTGACAATATATATATTAAAGATAATTGCTTAACCTTATATGATAGTGTAGCATAATAAGTTACTCAAAACAATAATTCACTTGGGCAGAAGATTGTTAAAGGAAAATACTAAAAGAATGTGGTTGTAGTGCCCAATAAATTTAGGATAGGTGTTCACATCATAGAAGAACAAGTGACAGGAATTACCAGTTGCCATGGCAGTGGGGCTCGACCAAGTCTAACAGGATTGGTATAGACAATAGTGCCATGATAGAACCTAGTGTTGCGAGATGCGCCTAGTGCCGCGACATGCATATTAGGGCCACGACAAACACTCTAGTGTTGCAACAAGCACCATCACCACAAAGGGTAAAACACATTCTCATCACACTGGAAATGAAAAAACAGCATCGCAAAGTTCCGAGAACAACCTTGGCGTGACTTGTGTCCCCCACTGTGGAAACAGGACATAAGGTTGGGATTGCACAACTGATGAAATTGGTATCCTTAACCTACTGGACACCGTTGCTCGATTGGTCCACAAAATTAAGAGGAGGGGTTCTCACCTAGGGACAAGGCAACATGACCCTCCTCTAGGGAGAAAAGACCAATAGAAGCGAACGAGTTTGATTGTCAACCTTGGTCTAGGGCAGAGTCTCAAAGGTTTAGTCTGCTTGAGCAGGTCTCACAGTTTATGGTTCACTACCCATTGAGATTTGCTTGATTAGTATCCAGAGGGACTCCTAAGGTGGCTAGGGTAATTGATCTGGACCAACATATGGGATAATTGGACATGTGGATTAGTAGTTGAAAGACCAAAACTATGTGAGTTTCCTTTATTAGACATCTAGACAAAGGTCTCAAGGAAGGGTTTAAAGAGGGAAGGGAGGACCTCAGGTAAGAACATGCTGAGGCATCGCGTATATGGCCTTCTCAAGGTTATTCTCCTATGGTGACCAGTCGAGATCATTAACTTTGAGAGTCCCTTTTCGCCTTGGCTGTCTCACTCTCCTCGGCCGTGTTTNTATTCTCCTACGGTGACCAGTCGAGATCATTAACTTTGAGAGTCCCTTTTCGCCTTGGCTGTCTCACTCTCCTCGGCCGTGTTTATGTTGTGTTTGGGAGAAACGTCACATCTACCTAGTTAATGTTGGAACATGTGGCTTGTGGTTAGCAGTCACTAGTATCGCCACGGTTGAGGCAATTATGGGTTGGCACGAGTGTTAGAGTGTCGACCTGCTTGGATACTGTACTATAAATTACCTGCATTACTTGTGGACTGCAAGACATAAGATTTTTCGGCTAGTGAGAGCATTTTCAATCGATTCACCTACATTTTACCAATTGGTTTGTGAGACCCAATCATGCATTGCATGCATATTAATATAATTTTGTGGGCTAAATTATAATTATGTAAAATTATTAAAGGGGTTAATTAAATTAAATTTTTCATAAGCATGATGTGAGTGAGTATACATTGGGCATGTGGACCCCATTAGTGATGTATTAGTGAGACCTATTTATAGAAATTTCATGTGTGAAAATATTAGTGGGTTGATTTCAAAATCATTTAAAAACTTAGGGGGAGGCAAGCATAATTAATCCATTACATGACACACCTTTACATGTGTTGGCTTAGAAAAAACAAAAGGAAAAAAAAGTGTGCCGTGTGTGTGTGAGTGTGAGCCATGTGTATGTATGTGTGTGTTTAAAGGTGTAAAAATGTGTGTGTGTGTTTAATATATCATTAAGTGTGTGTGTGTGTGTGTTCTGATCAGCTGGGAACCGAGAGAGTGAGGTGAGCAAGAGAGAAAGGGGAAAAAAGAAAGAGAAAAAGAAAGAAAGAAGGAAAAAAAATACGCGTTGTGTGTCCATTTGAACCGTGAGCAAGGAAGGTACGTGAGACTCAATTTACGCATGAGTTGTGATTAATTTTAGTATATATATCATTGTACATGTGTAGGCTATTTTAACATGTTTTAATTAGTTAGTTGTTTTAATTTAAATACATGAGCTGTTTTATTTTAATTTTAATGGACTGTTTTAATGTAAATCTCATGGGTTGATTTAGTTTATGTCAAAATAGATTTTGTAGGGATGTAATTAAATATATTTATCATAATTAATAGGCTTTTAAAAATAGGTTTCAAATGGGTATTAAACTAAATGTGAGAAAAATGTGAAAAATTGTTATTTGAGATGTTTGGTATGCTTTTCGCGAGCTAGGTTGAAAACGAAAATTATGCGAATGAAATGGGTGGTTTAAAGGCTCAATTAGGGGCTGTTTTGCATAGATTAAAAATGTATGTGAATTTAAGTGTAGCGGTCTTAAACGATAATTACGATAGAGGTTGGAAAGGGGTGTCGGTAGTGCCGAAACCCTGATTTCTAAATGTTATTATCATATATGTGAATTTTAATTCAAATGACCTGAAATTTTGCATGCAACATTTTTAAATGATGCTTCATATGATAATATGACTTTCAAATGCAAATGAGTACAATATCTAGTGCAAAATGTATGGAATACCGGAAGTGTAGTTTTCAGGATTCGGGGTCGAAATGTGTGAAAGTGGACCCTCGATCAATGTGTTTGACCTATTTAATACTAATTGTAATTAATGTGAGTGATTTTAGGAATTTGGGAAGAAAATGTGATCCCTAGAACAAAAGTGCTAATGTGTGAGTAGATAGTGCGATAACCGAAGTTACCAGGGCACTTTGGGGTGCATCATTTTGCATGCATTAGTCCATGATTAACTATAATTAAATGTGATTAATATATTGATATTGTAATTACAAATGTGTTAGGTGGAACGAGTGAGACAGTCGGTATTGGAACAGATACGGTAACATCTAAAGGATCCACCGATAAGATCGAAAGGCCGTAGATTTGTACATCTAAGGTGGGTGTATCTCTTTATATGTTTTAGAAATGTTATTATAAGATGATAGTAAATGATAGAATTTAATAGCAATTCTCCAAGATTATGTGCTACGTGCTTATGTGATTGGATGATGCTTTTGTACTATGTATTGTGTATTGTGGAATATGACGCACTTTTGAGATAGGGGCGTCGCTTGGTCACTGGGCATGCAGTGATGTGGTTGTTTGATACGTATATCCATATAGTATCTACCTAGTTCAGTGTATTACTATCATTTCCATTTCATATACAACATGTATACTCACTGAACGCGTGGTTTAGCTCATAACTCTACAACTTCCTCTTTTTAGGTACTATAAAGGAGGATACAGACCAGTTCATTGTTCAGTTGATTGAGTCTTGTGCAACAATAGTGTGATATCACTCAAGTTGAGTGTCAGTATGACTAATTGGGTTGTGTATTATATTTATGAGAGATATTTATGGCAGGTTAATAGTATATATTTGTAAATAGATTCAACAAGCATACTTTGTGATGTATTCTATGTGGGTGTGGAATTTTGTATGTCTTTAACCTGAAAAATAAATGATTGGTTGTAAAACTCGGTAAATTTAAACTTTTGTAAACAAGGGTAAAATGATAATTTGTTGCTACAGTACGGGTTGTGAACCTAAATTTTTTTAGATCTCGCATGATAAAACGGACCTCACCGTTGGATTTGTCTCACGAAATCTAGTTACCTTGTCAAATTGCATCGAATTCTGAAATAGTCGAATTTTTTGCGTTTTACGGGGTGATCGAGTCACGGGTGACCAAAAAATAGAATTTTTGATAAAATTTTGAAAGTTGAAAAATAATTTAAGGCAAATTAAAATAAAATTAATTTGAACTTGAACCGGATCAAAATTTAATCGTTTCGGGATGAAAACGGACCCGAGAAAAAGAGGGTCATGTGGCGGATTGTGGGCCAAGTATTAAGAAGTATAAATAGGGAGAAAAATCATATTTTCCCCCATTCTCTTGTCCAGCCGTTAGCCGATAAAGAAGAGAGGGAAATAGAGAAAGTTCTCCACTTTTTTTCTAGGATCTATGACTCTATGGTGCTCGGATCCACTCGGGCCAAGAAGGAAAGTTGTTCTCCTTGACGTGGGCTACAAAACCATACCAATGAGGTCGGTTTTGGGCGAGATTCCAAGGACGGGATTTTTGGGAGGAGAAGATTCTAGCTTTAATCGGGTTCTTGGAGCTTCTCAACGTGTTCTTTACGCTTCAAGAGGTAGGGTTCCTTCTTACTTGAGTGTATTTTACAATCTATGGTGTTATATGTGATGGGTGGCGTGGTATAGTTATATATCACTTGCCTATTGTAGTTGAGATTGGCGAAATGGGTGTTGGAAATGGGTAGATTAAATGCTATCTCGAATTGGGTAGAGAAATGTTTTAAATTAAATCCCTAACTGGGAATGAAATTGTGGAATTCACTTGTGTATTTCCATGGAATTTGGCGTTATATGTTCATATTATGTTTTAGTGAAGGAAGTATGTTATTAGTATGTGTTACGTAATAGCATGCTTGGTAACATGTTAGCATAATGATGGCTGTGGTAATTATATGCTTAGGATATAAATTACCATGAGAAATGTTGATATGTGTTTATTGATGTATTAACATATTAACGAAAGTTGGCAATTACATGTTTATGATATGATTGGCCATGAAATGTGGATATAATTGTTAATCTAGATCATATGACATTCATTACATATGAGGCATGACATCGATATAGCAATGGTGTACTACATTGCATTTGCACAAGTCATCGCATCCATGAGCGTGAAACTTGGGTAAGGGTGTAGGAATGTGCATGGTTTGGGTCAAACACCATCCTCAGTGGATGACAAGTGGGCTTGGTACCGTTGGACCAAAGTTCAACAAAGTTCCACGGTTGCATAGAAAAGAAAACTTGTGTCGGGTATAGCAAGAAGGGCTAGACACTCCCTCGGGTGCAACACCCAACTACTGGTTCATACACTCCGTTGGTGCAAGTCCAAAAAGTGTAGAAAGGCTTACGGAGTCGGCGGTGAGATTCCAAAATTCGTTGCCCAACAAAGACACAAGATTTTGTTTTATAAAAATATTCATTCAATGGGTAACATCCACAATGATTTGGTTTTATAAATACATCACTTTTATTTCAAACAATCATTGGTTGTATTTTTCGTCAATTGATGGATTCATTACGCATGTTCATTGCATTGTGTAGTGGGAGTCGGTGAGGGCTTAGGTTAAGATGCATGAGTGAGTCTTATCTCATTTCGTAGCATGACATAGAATTGCATATTCTTGTTTGAGAATGTTGTTGAGTGTGAAATATTGCATGTGAGTATTGCATATGCCCATAGGTTGACCCTTAGGTTGGAGAGTAGCCTTTGTATGAAATACTCTATTGGCGTGGCTCACCCTATACAGAAAAATATTTCAGGTGCAGACTACACTCCGGTGGATGGCATTCATTCGGAGCATCAACGATGAAGAGAAGCCGAGTTGTGGCTTTTGAAAATAAGTTTTTTTAAAAAATTTTGTTTAAAACCCACTTGGCATGTAAATGTATGGAATGAGTTGTATTAGACGTTTGTATATATTAGATTATATGTGAAAAACATGATTTAGTATGTTTTGGATGAAAAATGGTAGATTTTGGAGTGGGTTAAAAATCAAAAATAGGTAAATTGGACAAAACTAGACAAAGTGTACCGGTACTACGTACCGGTACAGTCTGCCTAGAAGGAAAAGTGTACTGGTACTACATATCGGTATTGTCTGTCCAGAAGGCAAACCATACTGGTACGCAATACCGGTACTATCTCCTAAAATCTGAAAATTTTAAATCATTTCGCCATGCTTTTGGGTTTTGTTTTCCTTGGTTCCAATGATACAAATGGACATTAAATGAGGTATATTGGACCATGACTAGATTAAATGATTAAAAAAATACGAGTTACACGTGTCGGTTGAAATCCCGGATAAAGGGATACTATTGACGTGATGTTAGATTGTTCGGCACTCACGGGTATTTTCACGGGTTGACGGGTGGTCAACGGTTAATTAAAGACCCCCGATTTTAGGGGTGTCACATTGGTACAGGTGTTTATATATGGTATAGGTTATAAGACAAGTTTTACCATCATGCTTAATAACTAAGGTGATAACTGGTGTTGTTGCACCTGTAGGATTATATCATGTTTGATTAGTCCAACTTATAATAATTGTAAACAGGTATATTAAAAACCTAGTCACATCTCATCCTTGGGAGACCGGGATGGGGTGTGACATGGTTTGTCCCTTCCTTAATAGGATGTTTGAATTCCTTCCATCTCATCCCTTTTGATTATTTCTGGCATAGATACGTGTGTCAGCCTTTTTTAACTTCCCACCTACAGTGGAAAAGGTAAATATGCAATCATTGCAGCTTATGGTGGAAAATCTCTGCCCTTTCCCCACCGAAGAGTTCATTTCAGATTTTTATCTATACTACTTCTAAAAGTGGCTTAAGGTAAAAAACTTTCAATTTCCTTATTTGCCCTTTTAGAATTCTATAACATCAAACATGCCATATAATCCTACATTTAACTCTTAGACTCTTCAATTTCTAAGAGTAAAGACTCTTGACCTTCAATTTGTTTATTCACTTTTTTCTATTTGTAAGATTTTAAAAAATTTAAATTCTTACATTACTCTTTAAAAAATTTAAAGACTACTATGTATCATTTAATAACTCCATTAACTACTTTCTACAACATGGTATCCTAAAATTCACTTGTAATTGATAATAGCTGAAAATTCAAGTTCTACACTTTAACAGTTGCATATCAATAAGTCAGACCAAAATCCAGATGTAAATGCACCTAGTAAATTCCAATCAAATACATAGCTATTCGATGCAAATGACCAAAAAGAAGTCCAATTGATTGCACTTCTTCCAAAGTTATAGATTCTCTCTCACTTACTAAATAATTCTCCCTATTTAAACTTTGGTGTATTCAATGCATGCTTTAACTCCTGTAATTGTAGACTAGATAAAATCCCCTTCAATATGAAGGATCTTCTATTTTTTCCATGGTACTTTAGAATGCTTTTTTTTTCTTTTTTCTTTTTAGAATGCTTTTGGGATTGTTATTTTTCATGTCTATTATGCTAACTAACCCCAATATGTTGTTGCAGGGAAACACGGATGTATTGTGTTATAATATTACTCAAGGTATGTGATGGAAGTACTTAAAAGACTTTAAGTCTATGAATTATACATATAGCCAAAATGATGAAAGAAAAATTTGGGTGCAGTGTGAATTTGCTTCTTGGATTTATATATTGGGTGAGACAAGGTTTTCATTAAAATCAACTCATAAAATTCACTGTAATTTTTTGTTCATTTTGTAAAGTATCACTTTCTGGGAGGCTATCAAGAAAGATGATCTAATAGTTTTGCTTGATAGAAAACAAATTAAAGTAATTTAGTAGTATACTTTAGGAGGCAACTCTTTGTTTACATATGACTTAAAATTGCCTATAGTTGTCGTTCAAAAGTATTTTTGATGGTGTTAATCTTGTATTCATTTAGAGGGGCATATACTATCTTAATATAAGTAATTACTTGCAATGAAAAAAGCTGCACAAGATGCTCTTATGCTGATTGTGGAATCTCAGAGAGCAGCCCCTTAGTTGCGCCTTGACATGTAGAAGGGTGACAATGGTATTTGTTTTGATGCTTCCTTTTTTGTTTGTTTGACAAGGTATAAGCTTTCTCTTCTTTTGAATCACAATCTTGACTTTGCTTCGTATAAGAGAAGAAACAAAATATGAACACTGCTCACCTATCCAAGGAGTAATTAAATATTATACTTGTTCAGGTATAGTACTAATATCCATCCCATTTTTATATTTCTATTCATGTCATGTCATTCGGTGGGATATCATATAAGAGAAGTCATTCACTTTGAATCATATTATCATACTTAAAATGTCAAGTTTGTATGACCATGATTTGATTGAAGGGTTCACATTTCTTAGCTGGTTGGAGGCAAAGTTTTCTCTTATTATTATTGTAATGATGTCAATTGTTCATATGATTGGACGGATCTTAATTTTTTGTGCTTGAGCAAGTATAGCTAATAGGTCACCTATTTGTTTGTAATTTAAGATGGATTTGGTAGGGGTAATATTTGATGGTCCAATATATTAATGCTAAATTTTCTACTGTGAAAAATTAAGTTATTAAGTAGTTTTAGTAAAAATTTATGATGGTGATTTAGAGATGAAACTAGTAGACTTTTAACTCTCGACCAAGATAATAGTTAAGGAACAATCACTTTATTCGATGTAGGGAATCTTAAAGAGTCAAGAAACTGTATATAAAATAACAAACACATATTTTACTCCAATGTTTTGATATAGGACTATTTATTTTATTAATGTCTAGAATTTGATATATTTGATAATAATAAATAATATTTGATACTAAAAATAGGTCACGTGCAATGCACGTGTGCAACAACTAGTAAACATTTAAAAGTGTACAAATTTAAAGGGAGTTTTTCTACGAGAAGTTAATGAAAGAGAGTTGGTTTATTCTCTCTCTCTCTCTCTCTCTCGTAATTTTGTGGAGAAAATTATTTGTTGTGGCATTAATGATATAATGAAAATTTTGTTGGAATATCAGTTTTGAACTGCTATCGTACTAGTATGACTACCCTTATTTGCAAATTTAAACACCGCACTCAAAACCATAGGTCCAAAATAAAAGTAAAAGGAAATATAACTAAAAATGCTACAAATATGTTTAAAAACTAAATTACTATGAAAGGTATACTTTATAGAGTATCAACTAATTCTATAAAAACCATGAAAATTAATAAATGGGTAATACGGTAATTATGTTGTTTAATTAAGGTTAAAAATCTAAAATTTTGTAGAACTTGGATGATGAAATGGATCTCACCGTTGGACTCATTTGGCAAAAATAAGTTGGGCGTAAAAATTTCATTAAATTTTAAGACAACTAGAATTTTCACGTATTACGAGGTAAAATATGCAATCAGGCAATGTGCGATTAAAATTCTAGCAATTGGGTTTTATTCGCGGGACCCACAACATAATTAAAAACCCATTCAACTAATTTTATCCAAATAGACAACTGGCGAGTGATAATTGATTTTGGAGATTTTCAACCAATGAAAAGAGGACATATGGCACATTTTACACCAAGTATATAAAAACCAAACAAAAACCAAATAGAAGACCAAGTCTTCCATTCTCCATTCTCCTTGCCAAAAACATTGCACAGAGAGAGAGAGAGAGAGTAAAGCTTAGAATTTTCTTCAATCTTCTTCTTCTTCTTCTTCCCACCAAAAGTCAATATCCAACCGTCAGATCTTCGAGAACAAAGAACAAAAGTCATACTACTAGACAAGGGCTACGCGTCAACGCTAATCTCGCCCTTTTTTTCACAATTTTTGAAAATCAAGGGTTTTGGGCTAGGGCTTTGAGGAGCTTGTTTTGGGCATTCTAAAGGGGCTTCTCAACTCTGCTCATGCTACAAGAGGTGAGAGTTTCCTCCTATTAGAATAATTTTCAATTCTAAGTATGTCTATGATATGATTAGGGTTTTATGATGAGTAATTACATATCTATCATGCAACTAGTGTAGATAGTGGAATGCTTGATGAATCGATGAGCATTCTAGATAAATTCCTATTTGATTTGGGTGTTGCACATGTCTAATATGTGTGATATAAGTGGGCATGTTATGTGTTTATATTTATGTTTATAGGTATTTGATAAAATACCTAAATGTGTTCAAGCATGTTATTTGAGTTAATTAATGCTTATAACATGCTATAATCTTTATTATGTGCCCAATGCTATAATTGACATTGTGTTTCTAATTAAATTGCAATTGTACATTACATTGCACGTACACAAGGTAAACACTACATTCTTGGAACATGTGATGATTGTGAGTGTTGTGCATGAGTTTAATCAATCACTACATACGTGAGTTAATGGGTGAGGCCCAAGAAGATTGGACCAAGGTCCGAATGAACCTCACGGGATATTGCATGAAAAATGAGTTGGGGTATAACAAGAATGATTCGATTCTCCCTCGAGTGTAAGACTTGGTTTTCTAGTTACACACTTTTCGGTGGTATAACGAGTCCATAAAGTGTGACGGTGTAACACGGAGCCGGAGGTGGGATGTCCTCAACATCTGTTGTCGGTTTGGTATTCCATTGGTGGAAGTCGATAAAAGTACCTACCCTATAAAGACACGGAAATAAATAAATAGTTATTGAGTATCTATAACATCATTTGCGAGGGCTTAGAATGCCTAGTTCATGACATAACATTACATAATGTGTCATGTATGGGAACCTGGGGGTGGATTCAGAGTCTTACATGTATTCATGAAATGTCATTCATGGTTGGTATGCTTAGTATCATTTAAATGTTACCTTTGTTTTATGCTTGGTGTGTTGAGCGTGCATTTATATCATATGCATTTGGTTTGGGAGTTTTTTTATAGGAAATACCCAACTAGGCTTTGGCTCACCCCGTTGTGGGAATTTTTTTTTAGTTACTCACGCTTCTACAGATTGCCCTCACATGAGTTTGCCTTGATGATAGAGATGAGGTCTGGGTTTTCATTTTGGATATATACATACTTAGGTCCATTGTATTTACTTTTAACCTTGTATTTTGGTTATGCAAAAACTTGTATATTCTTTTGAGTAAAGGCTGGTATATTGAGGGACTTTATGTATCTATTCTTATGATAAATGCATATTTTTATATTTGAGACTTTTTTTATTCATGTTTAATGTTTGACAAATGGTTAAATGTTGGATTGGACCACAAAATGATCATTGTGTTAGTCTAGATCACAAGTTGAGTTAGGGTGGAACCCCTTGTACAAGGTAGACTTTAGCGAATTTCATTGGGATTGTTCCATCGGAATCAATGCTGTGACGCCCCTAAAACCGGGGGTCTCATTGACCTCCCGTCAATCTGAAAAAATACCTGTGATTGTCGCATAATCGGACCTCACGTTTATCACATCCCTGTAATTGGGATTACGACCTACACGAGGATCCGTGTTTACTTTAATCATTTAATTCCATCGAGGTTCAATGTATCCCATTTAAGGTCCATTTATATCATTGGAGCCAAATGACTCATAGCCCAATAGCATGACAATACATTCTTAAAATTTTAGATTTTTGAAAAATCTTCTGGAAGGTTTTACTCACTGAAAAAGTTCTTTTGGAAGGTTTTATATACCTTTCGGAAGGTTTTGTCTATTGGATAACAATTTACATTAACCTTCCAGAAGGTTTTCTTCAACTTTCTGGAAGGTTTTGCCTGTTGGACCAAAAGTTTTCATTAACCTTCCAGAAGGTTGTTGTAACCTTTCGAAAGGTTTTGCCCAGAATTTTATGTTTCATCAAATTTTCATTTCCAATTCATCCAAAATCTTTCCAATTTCATTCCAAACATGTATAATGACATTTTCTAAATTATACATTATTCATACAAGTTCTATTATATGTATTTACATAATGTTTACATGTTAAAACATTGTTCCAACAAAGATTACACAAAATATGCCACAAAAGCCACAAGTCGGCTTTTCTTCATATTTGAGGCCCCGAATGTGAGTCCTCCACTGGTACAAATCCCGCACTTGAAATGTGTTCCCATATTGGGTGAGCTAACGCCCAATAGAGTATTTCCTATAAGGGCTACTCCCCAACCTAAATGCATATGCCATGTTCACATACAACATTTAACAACAACAATCATTCCAACCAACGCTTAAGCAAGTCAAGGTTGAAATCTCACATACCATGCCATGAAATGAGATGATGCCCATTCATGCAATTTATTCGAGCCCCTCCCGGCTCCACAACACATGTCATGACAATGTGTTTTAACACCGAGCTTTTCTAGCTCCAGCTATCTACCTTCACCCCATGCTATGCAGTGAGTATCAAAACCGGGCTCTCCAAGTCCCCGCCATTTGTGTTACACACCCAATGGCTAACTAAAATCTTCGGGTCTTTCTTGGGGTGGGTATTTATGGACTTACACCGATGGTCACCCAACCGACACGGAATTCATAGACTTCCACCAACGGTTCCACGTACATCGACACACTTTATGGGTTCTTATACCAACGAAAGTGCGTATCCAAATACCGGGTCTCTCACCCGAGGGCTAGTCTAACCCTTCTTGCTACCCCAACCCAAGTCTTTTTCATACAACCGTGCGACTCAATCAAACATTCAATCCAACTTTTTTGAGCCCACCCATCATCCACTTACGTGGTGTTTGATGTCAACCATGCACCCACACCCATAAATTGCAATGTCTACGTGCACATGCAATGTAATGCATCATTGTTATTTCAACATCATGCCCACATGTAATGAATGTCATATGAACAATTTTAAACCACATGCCTACATATTCCATGAAAATTCATATCATAAGCATATAAATTTCAAAAATCATCACAATATCAATATCTCGATGAGCACATACTAACATTTCTTTCCAACACATTTTTTAAGCATGTTATATATCATCATATCGTAACAACTCCATCCACACATAGGCATTTTGGAAAATACCTTCAAGGCAACCATTCATGTTATCACACAAGAATTTTCACCTCATTCACAAATCATGATATAAAACATATAGCATGCCCACGTAACGCCTATTTTTCATAGAATTACACAATAATTGCAACCCACCAATTCCAATCTAGGAATTTTACTCAAATTAGGTCAAATTCGCATACCCAAATCACCAATCACCTAATTCCATCAATTTCACAACTATGGACAAGTGATATATATAGCTATCCATATACCTATTACATATAACACTCTAGGTTGTAAAATAAACCCAAGTAAGAAGGAACCCTACCTCTTGAAGCGTAAACCCACTTGGTAGAAGCCCTCAAGACTCAAATTCTCGCCCCAAGCCCTTGATTCCACCAAGCTTGGTTTTGAAACTTCGGTGAAATCCCTCATTTTTGGTGTGGTCGTGTAGCCCTCGACGAGGAGGCCGACTTTTGTTCTTGCCCCAAGTGAATTTGAGCATCGTAGCCTTGTAGATCGTAGAGAGAAGGTAGAGTTTTCCTCACTTTTTTCACTCTTTCCCTCTCATGTTAACTGGCTGAAGAAATGGGGGAAAAATAATTTTTCCCCCTATTTATACTCTTAGAATGCTTGGCCCACAACGCGTCACATGACCCTTTTGTTTTCGGGTTCGTTTTTATCCCGAAACGATTAAATTTTATCCCGGTTCAAGTTTAAATTAATTTTATTTTAATTTGACTTTAGTTATTTTCCAAATTTTAAAATTTTATTAAAAATCCCGTTTTTGGGACACTCGAGACTCGACCACCTCGTAAAACTCAAAAAAATCTAACTATCTCAGAATTCGATAAAATTTGACATGGTAACTAGGTTTTACGAGACGAATCCAACGGTGAAGTTCGTTTCGTTATCCGAGATCTAGAAAATTTCAGGTATCTAACCCATACTATAGCGATAAAATTACTGTTTTACCCTTGTTTACAAAAGTTTAAATTTACCAGGTTTTACAAATGCATTGGGTCAATTAATGAGGCTTAATGGGTAATTAAAACCCTGGAGATTGGGGTGCCACAAATTCTTTTGATTAAGTATTGATTTTAGGATACATAAGTCTTCTAAAAGAATTTTTTTGTTTTCTAGAGAAATTTTAAAAGTATCTATGTTTTTTATGTTGTTTCTCAATTTATTCTTGAATGGATTAGCACCAAAGAATTGAAATTTTTGAATATTTGCAATAATTTGTGGACAATCTTTTTTATTTGGTGAATTATAGAATAAATACATCTGTTTTTGGTTTTGAATGACAAATTTTGTCATTGCTTTGAGAAGTTTATGTATTAATATTTTTTATCCATACTTAGGTCACAACTATGTATGAATTACAAGTATTTCAAGCGGACTAAAATTTTTAATTTAAACGTTGCAAATCAACCTTTAGGTGTATATCATTATTTAAATACTATAAGAAATATTTGAGTGAATTAGAGTGGTGTTCCTAAATGTGACTAGGATATACTCATTTGAAAACATGGATGAAGTCTAAGTATGATCATTGTATACAACCAAAGTAGACATCAATTCATATGAATTCACTCACATTCACTAAATTATTATAGGGTCAATGCTTACTTTCATTTGCACATATGCTAATTATTAGGGTTACCTCGGTTGCACATAGGGATCTAATGTAAAGCAAGGAGGGGTATCTGTCAGTGATAAAGGTGAAGTGTACTGCTTCATAATCATTGGAAATTAAAGTATATGATATCAAGTTTATTTTCCTGTATGTGAGAAATCAATTGTTCCAAATTGTTTTGAGTTGAGTTCCCTAAATTATGAATCAAATGTGCTTTATGAAAAACATGACATGGCTAACGTGTTGTTGATTTTGACATTAAGCAGTTGCTATAGCTTGACATTGCTTAAATATTGTTGTTTGACTCCTTACTTATGTGGATATTTATTATTTGAATATATGAGGTTGATTTAAGTTTCAAGGTGAGTGGAGTTCACTTTGATTGAGTTTTGTGGGTTGTATATTTTTGGTGGAATAATATTTGATCCATATTTTTGTTATATATCTTTTGATTATGATGTTTTAGTACACTCAAGAAAATTATTGGTTTTAGGATGCCGAAGTCAAGAGTGTGGTCCACTACTGTACTAGCATGGTAGAGATGAAGGGAAATTAAGAAAGCTGGTTTTGTACATATTGTACAAGAGAGTTTGTTTTTCCATGTTGTTGTAAAGGGTTGGAATCCCTAATCTTTTGTTTTGGTAGAGAAGACACCATTGGCACTCTGTTATGCAGTTTTTCTGTTTTGTTATAGCATTAGGTGGCATGTTGATTTTAAATGCATTATTGCATTTTCCATCTCTAGGAAACCAATGGGGTCCCTCGGGATGGGGTGTGATAGTTTGAGTAGTCACATTTTTGGTTTCTTTTTTTCAATGAAACTGCTATTAGACCAAGTTAGTTTTTTTTAGAATAGATCGTTTTCTCCATCTTCTCAGTATTCTACCATTATACTATAATTTTGATTCATATCGTTATAACCATATATAATTTCTATAATGTGATATGTAAATACTACTTTTGATTTCTTCTTCTCTTCAAGTTTGTGGCCCTATATTTTCAGTACATGTAATTGTTTGAAGGTTCAATTTTTTTTGTTTCAGTTTTATGACTATAATGCTTATTTTATTTTGTTAATTGTGATTGTATCAACACATGAACAAATGCTGTGACACTGTGTTGTGACACTATTAAATCAAAAGAATGTGTGCATTTGTAATTGTAGTGGCCAAGCTCTGAAACAATGATGTCATACTCTGTTGTCACAGTATTAAAGCAAAGGAATGTGCATGTACTTGTCATGTTCAAGCTGCCAAGCCAATAGTGTCACACTTTTTTGTCACAATATTAAACCAAATGAATGTGCGTGTGTAATTGTAGTGTCTAAGCCACTGCACCAATGATGTCTTTGCATCTAAAAAAATTTATCAAAACCCCTTGTCACACTATAAATTCATATGCCAAAATACAAAAAACACTATGACAACAAAGGGTTACTCAAGCAAAACAACACTCTATAAAAAAAAATGTGTCAACAAAGTGTTCGTAAAAAATGTGACTATAAAAGTGACTTTATTTATAATGGATAGGTAGTGTGACTCCAAAAGAAAAAAAAATCACATTTCAAACACTATGGTTATTCCTTTCACAAAAAAAAAAAACAAAGAAAAAGTGACCTTCCCTAGATTCTTGTGGTTAACCATATGCTCATACGTGGCCGTCTTCCCTGTGATAATGGACTCATAAGTAACCCTCTGTCACTGCCTATACTTAGACTCCAGAGGCTCCTCCTCACTCGTCGTGGCCCCTCCCCTTTCCTTTCTCCTTTTTATTAACCATTGGCCTTTATTGTCACACCCTCACCCTGGACCACATAGGGTGGGCGACGGACCGGCCACCAAGGCCTTAACTAATCAACCCTGTGCATAATAAATGCAAAATATAGCAGAAGAGAAATAATAACGTGGTCCATTCCACCGACCTAATGAATACCAGAGGAATAAACTAAACACCACCAATATCATTACTAACCTCATGTAAATCAATAATTAAGCCATAAGGTTCACTACTCTAAGCATAAGCAATATTGTTCCCAAAACAATTAAATATTTGTCTCAAAACTATAAAAGACTTTTATTCCTAAAGATCAACAATAAAATAAATTTTCAATTCCTCTAATGTCTTGTCTATCTATGGACTTACTCCTCACCCTGATCCTCACTTGAAAACATTTTAAATATTTGGATGAGCATAATGACCCGTGAATAGCAACCACTTCTAATGAGGTGTGAAAATAAATTTCATTGTTTATATACGAAAATAAACTTTGATACACACATAAGTACAACAAATTATACCCCAACCCCTCCCACATAATCATTTAAACAAATTGATCTCATGATCACAAATAACTTTATAAATGAAAAGACATTTATAACTCAAAACACCACTCATTTTCACAAATAACTTTACAAATGAAGAGACATTTGTAACCCAAAATACTCACACGCACATTTAGTTTGAAATACATTTGTCAAATCATGTTTGTTACCACTAGTTTGGTAACTGACCTAGTCTCTTATCAACACTAGTATGATGACTAGCCCCGTCTCTTGTCATCTCATCTATTGTTACCACTACCTTGGTAACTAGCCTAGTCTTTTGTCATCACTATCTCGATGATTGGTCCAGTCTCTTCTTACCACTGAGACATGATTTTCACACACACTAAAACTGTAGTTTTAATCTCAACGCACACAAAATTTCTCTTCCATCACCAAAGCAATGATATAAAAATCATCCCACAAGTTTTTCAAAATTCATATGTAGAATAGTTCACAATTTTAAAATATTTAATTACAACCCCAAACATCAACACATATATCATATATATGAAACATCCACACGCACGCACCCACACATTGAATATAGAAAATCCTCCCAAAAGAAGTAGTAAACTACTCACATTGATTTTCAAAATCCAATTAAAAGAAATTTTTTCCAACCTCAATGTAATCACTACCTAATCCAAAAGAATATATAACAATCAATCTCTATTTCTAATTTTGTCGTTTCACAATTTTATATTTAATTTACGTACTTCCTCCCCATTGATATATACTTAATATATCATTTACATATAAATACCCTTTCTATATGAGGTAATAGGGTATAGAAGTATTTTGGGCTATTTAGACAAAGTTTCTAAAGTTTTGGGGTCAAATTAATATTTTCTAAATATTTGGGGTCAAAGTGTAATTTCTTTGAAAAAAGAATTTTATGTTTTCGGGACTGCCATAAATTTTTCAAAATTCTATTGTTCCAACTTATCAAGTAAAACAATGATTAAAATTAAATTTCAGAGAATGTAGGGGTCAAACTAAAGTTTCTTGAAGTCAAAGGGGTGGTTTATGTAATTTCAGGACTTTGTCTTCTTCAACCAATCCAGCTTTGATATTCTACAAGTTCAAATCAAATCCATTTTTCTTTTCATTTTCTTTTTCTTTCCAACACATTGATTAGACTCGATCAATTACAAACAACTACAAACTTAAAGTTCAACCTAATAACTTCAATAATCAATAAGGTACCATGAGAACCATATATATATATATATATATATATAGACACCAACATTATAAACCTTACACCGTCTAATTGATTTAGAATGTATGTAGAGAAGTAATCAATCCTAACCTTTAATGGAATCAACTCTTTTTTTTTTCTTTTTCCTTTTTCTTTCTCCCTGTTTGTCTCTCCACTAAGCCACCTCCTTCTTTCTATGTTTCTTCTTTTTTTTTTATTTTGCCCTCTTTTGACTACCTAAATATATATTTATACAAAGTAAAAGAAACCCTACAGTAACCCTACAATTTCTTATTCCTTAATTACACTAACGTCCCTTTTTAAAAAGAATATCACAAATTGACCTAAACACTACTATTATATATTGTAAATTTGGGATATTACATTGATGCCATTGAAGAAGATCCTCCAGTCTTTGCCATACCTACCAAACATAAAACAATAACAATTAAAGAACAAACCAAGAAAGACTCATGGGTGTTGGATTCGAAGAGCTTGCTTGCCGCCATTGTTAGAATGCCTATGGGTTCAAGTGAGTGAGTGAGTGAAATGAATATGGGAGATGAAGGGTTACTGTTATGATGAAGGTGGTGGGGGAGAGGTTTCGGAAGTTAGGGATAGAAATGAGGGAGTGGGTGTAAGACTTGAAGTGTAAAAAAGAAAGAAACCGTCAATTTCAACTGTTAAAACACAAAATGTCAAAACTGACCTTTAACCGATTGGTCAACTACTTCAACCGGTTGAAGTCAATTTTTCCCTTTGATCAATCGGTTAAAATCCAACCGGTTGGTTTTATTTTTATGATTTTTTTTCATTTTGTGTTCTTTTTTCTTTATTCAATTGACTCTAAAGCTTTCTAAAACTTATTTATATCCCTAAGACATCTAATGGCCTAATTGGTTCAAACATACTCATTAAAACAAAATCAACATGGAATAAAAGTTACGTATTACCTAGACTTTAAAATGCATTTCCATTAAAGACACTAAATGAAACCTAAAGCCGTTTATGTAGGATATATGATTGCATTTAGCAATGTAACAAGCCTTTAAACTCCAATGTCACCCTTAGTGGACGAGTTGTATCTTGTGAAGATTTTCAATGAAGATACCTACCTACAAACTTCCTTCTATTACATTTTAACTTAGAACATTTTATAATCCTCTAATTAAAAATGAGATTCAATAACAGGTCCCCCATCCACTTAAAGATATTTGTACACCAACTACATCACAAATTTAAATGCTATGTAAAAGTATTCACATATACATTTTCATAATAGACTAGTGTATGTGTGAAATGATAATGCAATTTAAAAAATTTACCACAAAAGACCCACAACTATATTAGCTATCCAAAATTAGTTTTGATACAAATCTCACCAAGAATTTTATTTAAAACACATACAACTCTTTGATTATACTAACGTTTCACTCCTTGTCTATATGTGAGATAGATTCTTGTAATTCAAAGCAATGTTTAACCCACATATAATTCAGAAATGAAGGCCAATCACGCAAATGTAACGATATTGAAATAATTTCATTAAAGGAATGTTAGGTCAAATGAAAATAATACAGTTGACCTATATCTACATGATATAGAACATACACTTTGCATAATTCCCAAGATCAGATAGGACTTTAAATGGTTGTAAATGTGGCCTTGGGTGAAAATTAAGCTAAAGAAATGAAGGGGTATAGAAATTCAAAAACGAGTCATCCCGAGAATGTGACTTTTCTAACCACGTCTCCTATTTTGAAAACAATTGGTTTGCTAACATCATTTCTCTTTCTTTCCTTTCTTCATTGCCATAACACATCTTTTCCCCCTTTTTTTTCTTTTTCTTTCTCAATTTTATTTTCACCTTCTTTCTTTCTTGTTTTATTTATTTTCCAAGTCATCATTCCTCAGATACTCAATCGCTTCTCTCTCGATCATCTGCAAATCGCTTAGTCTTATAACGAATGGTTATAAAAGAAGGATCAGGTATAGAAGGATCTTTAACAATCCTACAAACCATAACCTCCTTCCCTGCTTTTAGCTAGAAAAGGCCGACAGACGAGACCAAGAAAGATGTGCCTTCAACTATACCAAGAACCAATGGACCGCTTTTCATCAATGTCAACAATAAGCTTGTAACACCCCAAAAATCACCCTGGAAGGCATTACCTTCTAAAAGCATTCATACCATGAGAACAACTAATAAAATCCATAAATAACCGGAGGTCCTTAATTTAATAACATTCGGGCAGAGTCTCCTTTGCTCGGGGAGCTCTACCAAAAATACAATCTGTGCAATTATACTACATTGACCACACTGGGTCCATTTATTCATAAAATATTTACAACATTATCCAAAAGAATAAGCCCAAACCAGGGCTACTATATCAAAAGAATTACATTTGAACTTAGCAGCGAAATAAACAAAGTACTAGACTTGACATGATTGTACATAATCGTTCCTAGTCTAGCACAAAAATAAACGACATCTCTAGATGTCCCACTCGGGATCCAAGTACCCCTCTAATGAAACTTCTCCATGGCCCGGTTCGTTAGCACCGAGCTTCTCCTCTGACCCATAATCTGTAAAATGTTTAACTGTAGGGGGTGAGCACGAAGCTCTATAGAAAATCCTCCCAAACTCGAACAAAGTTTAGAAAATAGATAAAAATTGATCGGTCTCATTTCGTAAATAATATATATCAATTTTTAAGGAAAAATAAGACATTTTAAATAGATCTCCAGTTTAAACTGTAACAATAATCAAGTGAAAGGATAAAGTAAATTTCACAACAATATACCATTTTCAAATTTAAGACATTTAGGAAGAGCGTCTTCCGATGCATTGTCTCATACCAATGCACTGGCAAGATGATCCAACCCATTATCCCATGTATTTTGGTTCATCCCCTTATCCTGTATGTTGATTGCTTCTCATGAATCTACCCAACGATTATACCTAGTCCGTCAATCACAATCACGATCACATTCACAAGTACTTTAGGAAAGGGCGTCTACCATCCCAATGGTAGTGATGAGTCCCTTCCCAGGAAAAATATATCATCCCTTGTTCGAACTCCAGTGAACGATAGTGGTTGCATTACTAGATGACAACCCACTACAAATGTTAGGAAACTATCTCACCCCCACTGGGATAAACTAATCTCTAACACTCTATGACACTCTTGATGGCAAGCCAAGTCCATCACAACCACCATACAAATGAGAAAACCAAAATATTCTCAATTCACCAACAATTCTAAATAAATACAAAATCTACAATTTCTCATTTTTCACAAGCATATCTCAAAATTCCCAAATTTATAATTTTTCAATTCCAATAATCAATTAAGAAAAAATGCAAGAGATCACAACAACATCATTTATTACTCAACACAAAGCAGTAAAGTTTTAGAAATCAAGAACAAATGAATATTTAGAGAAAAATCCACCTCTCATGAGAACAAGGGTTTTCAAAATAAGAAATAGAGGTTTCATGACAATCCAACCATAGCGTTGTTTTAAACATGATAATATTTGCAAGAATATCAAACATCAAAGATTTACTAACACATATCTAAGATTTAGAGTCAAAACATATATATATATATATATATATATATATATATATATATATATATCAATGAACAAGAGTGAGAGAAACCCCTACCTTGAATCAAAGTTCCAAGCCAAAAATTCATGCTCTAGAGACCTTCTTTCTCTTTTTCCTCCTTTCCTCTATTTTCTCCTAGGGTGCTAAGAGGTTTGGGGTGAGAGTGGAATGAAAGAAATACAAGCAAATGGACTGAAATCTATGTTTTAAACACAACAGTCATAGCGGTTACTGTTCACAGGCTGGAATTTGGGTTTTCTCTAAAATTACGGTTTTGCTACTAAAAATCTCCAATTTGATCCATATGACTACCCTAAGGTTTTTCGACGTTCCGGATTTATTTTTGATGTTTTTTTAACCTAAAAATATTTATTTTTATGATTTATTTCAAAACTAAAATAAATTTACACTCAAAACATTAAAATTATTATTTTATTCCTCCATAGTATTTATTCTTACTGTTTCAATATATATGATTTATTCTTACATCATTACATATATAAGAATCACTAAACAAGTACATTACTATATTAAGATAAACATATGGGGGTTTAGACCTTCAAAGTCTAAGAAGAAAGTATAACACTTTACTATCCAAGGAACACCACAGTACAAATTTTTGATTAACTTCGGAGAATAAACTGATTTGACTCAGCTATTTCTAGTATGTGTGACCTATATGGTTAGAAAGATATATGAGCTAGGGTTCTGACAAAAATAACGGTGCACAATTTAGACTTTCCAACAAAGAGTTATGATCAAATTGGTGAAAGGTAGTCTGCCGGACTGCTTGGTTCTTCTATACTTGTCTAACTCGATTTTGGGTGTCTTTTGTCACAAATTCTATCTCATACCCATCTCCAATATAGATAGTATGACTTGTGTAAAGATCCATGTCTAGCATCATTCATTAACCAAAACCAAATTACCATCTGTCTACTAGAATCATTTATAACAACATGATATAAAACTAGTATATCCATCAACATTTTTCTTCAATTCCTCTAACCTAGCTAATTGATCAGAATGTAAAATGTCATATTTTTTTCTCTTTTAATATTTAGCCTTTTATACTTATTTGGAGCCTAAATATACTTGTTATTCTTATATTTTGATATAGGATGTAAATGGAGACGTTAAATGCAAAACGAAGCTAATTGGACGATTGTTGATAGTTTAGACATGTGGGGGTTTACAAAGCTCAAATACTCCTCATCCACCTTTCTTCCACTTTTCTTTGTTTTACGTTTCTTTTCTTTTCTTATCAACACAATTCCCATTTTTCACAATATAACCATTATCAATCCTGGGACAACCAAGGTAAGATAAACAAAGGGTTTAGGGTGCCCTTCCAGATTCCAATTCCTTATTGAGATCGAGATCTTGTTCCATTAGACCCAATTTGGTCAAATCAATTCCATAATATAATACAACCAGACATCCCATTTATTCTGAGATGACAAACGAATAAATTATATTTATCCTTTTTGTCCATGGGTGAGGAAGAAGGGATTGATCAACTGATCCGATCCTTCCAAGAGAAGAGATAGAGAAATATTTTGACCGGCTCAATAAATCTACTCTTTTTCGTTCAAACAGCTCACTTGGGGCGGCTACCCTTGTTTTTTTTTTTTTTTCTATTCGAGATTAGTCACTGCTTCTAGGGATGATGTTAAGAAAGAATAGGCTAAGGCACAATTTAATCCACAAATGGCCTAAGATCATCTATCAAAAATACATGGCAAGGTACTCTTTTTTCACTGAGATAAAATCAACTAACCAACCAATCTACACAAACCAAAATAAAAATAATGAGATTATTGAAAGAGATTGAGTTTGAAAGACTAATTGTTCGAGTAAATGTACTTCAACCCTGCAACAAAGAATGACACGGATTCTCAAAAGGGTAGTACATTCATCTCCACTGTGTATCTGAAGCATTTTAAGATGTGAATTTCATTTAGTAAATTGAAAAAATTAGCATTCTCATAGTGTAAATAGGTTGAGTTTCGAATGAAAACATTTACATGATACCTAAACATAGAATAAACTCCTGCAATGTAAACCCCCCATATGTTTATATAAATATAACGATAAAATTGTTTATTAATTTTAATATATGTAATGATGTAAGAATGAACTACATAGACTATACTAGTAGAAATAAATATTTGGGAGATAAATTAATTGTTAAGTTTAAGTTTCGAAGGTGTTTAAACTTGGAAGGGTTTGTAGGTGAGTTTCTAAATACTTTTAGGTCAAAATAAGGTGTCCATTGAACCCGGAAGATCGAGAAACATTGGGATAGATAACATGGGGTGTAATAAATTTAGGAAACATCCTGGAATTAGGACAGATTCTAGAAAGAATTTGGTAGGAAGAAATTAGACACTGCCTTAGCATTTGGACCATAACTTTTTATCTTGAAGTCCGTTTGAGTTGAAATGTTTACAGTAGATACAAGACTTCCAAAGCTACAAAAAATTATTTCATGATAATTTTTCAAATCGACCTCTAAATAGGCCAAAACTGCATTGAAAGTTTCAGCAGAAACAGGAAGTACGTTCGAACGTGAAATAGCGATCGAACGATCTACGTTCGAATGTGAAATGACGTTCGAACGTGAAAGTCCATTTGAACGACAGCACGTTCCAGTACTTTTTGTCTAATGGAAAAACCAAATTACTGGGAGCTAAGGACGTTTGAACGCCAATGACGTTCGAACGTCAGTTACGAATTCTGACTCTCAGAATCGTGCACAAAACACCATTTTTTCCACTATAAATACTTAAGGACACCTCCCTATGCCCCATTTCAACATTTCTAACCCTAGAAAAGCTTAGAGAGGAAGAAAGAAAGGGAAAACAAAAGAGTAAAGGGTTGATTCAAGTTTGGAAAAGATCAAATCTCAAGTTCTTCAAGAACACTAAGGAAGAAGAAGGTGGGGGTTCTTCCTATTCTCTTACATTGATGCTAGGGTTTACTTATATGTATTTTTTTAACTCTAAATCTTATTTATTTGTTAGTAAATTATTGATTCTTGATATTCTTGCAAACACTATCATGTTTTAAACAAATCTATGGTGGGATAACCATTAAATCTCTTCTTGACTCAAAATCCGAGAAATGGATTTTTCTCTTGATTTTTCCTTTGTTCTTAATTTTAAAATTTTAGTGCTTTATATTGAACCACAAAATGGTATTTATAATGATCTCTTGCATATTTTCTTAAATTTTTCTATTGGGATACTACTTATGAAATTTGGGAATTTTTGAATGTATTTGTGATTGGAGAAATTGATAGGATATTGTATCTCTTGTGGATGTTTGGATGACCATGGGTGACCGTTGATCGGATATCGTAAAGTGGGTTAGATGCGTTTCTTACTCTGTGTGGGTTTGAAGATTCCCTATTACTCATAGTGGGGTTGGTGCCTTGTGAGGACCAAACCACTATTCACTCACGTGTTATCGAGACTAAGAGTTAGTATACTATTCCTGGGATGGATTCGTTACTGCCATGAGTTGGTATACGCCCTTCCCAAAGGTTGGATATCCTTGCGAGGATTTGGGAGTGTGTGTGTGGGCCAGGATATTCTCGATGTGTTTATTCATGCGAATCATGTATTATACCTGAGATACGAATACAAGTTATGGATTTGTGGTTTATTGTACTAGAAACGATTTTCTACAAGAGTTTGTGGAAGTATGAGATTTTACAAGAACTTGTGGGAAATAGTTTATGGTTGGAAATAATTTGTTATTTGTAATTTGACGTTATTACTTTATTTAATTTAATACTATTGTGTAAACTTGAGATCTCCTGAAATGTCTCTGTTTTCTTTCAAAATTGATATATAATAATTGCAAAAGGAGACCGACTGGTTTTATATGTTTTCTAAACTTTGTTCTAGTTTGGGAGGATTTTCTTACAAAGCTTAGTGCTCACCCCCTACAAATATCATACTTTTCAGATTATAGCTTAGAGGAAGAACTCAGAGTCGATGAACAAGCACCTTGGGAAGCTCAAGTGGATGGGCATGTGGATCTGGAGGGGGATATCTAGGATTGATATTTCTATGTCCTAGACTAGGAAATTCCTTTTGAGATAATGTTCATGTTAATCTTTTGTTATTCCGCTGAAAAGTTACGCTTAATTCTTTTGGATGTAATTGCCATAGTTTGACATATTCTTTTGATATTATGGCCAGGGTTTGACATATTCCTTTGGGATGATGTAGTAGATATTGTATATGATGAATGAAAATTCTCTTTATTGATGAATTTTATTTGTTGTTCTCATGATGTGAATGATTTTAAAAAGTAATACCGTCCAAGGGGGATTTTGGGGCGTTACATGTAATGTGGAAACATGCAAATAACTCAAGATTCAAGTCAAATAATTATAAATATCATGCTAATTGTAATAAAATAAGACAGTCCAAATCAGATGCTTTGTTTTCTTTTTCTTCTTTTTCATTCTTAATCTTCAAAATTTTTCAAATTTTCTCATTTTTCTCATAAGACTTGGTGATGTAACATAATAATGGTGCATCCCTTACCCATCCCCCCTCCCCCAACTTAAATTATGCATTGTCCTCAATGCAGAAATCAGTCATGAAAAGAGAAAAATGAATAAGGGTAAGAAAACACTAGGCACTAAGTTCCTTACGATAAAAATACCAGTTGTAAAACAGTAAAAAATTATGCAAAAGGGGGTAAATACAACAAAAGAAACTGTATATCAAAAGAAAATAAATTAACTACCCTAAAATACAAATGAAATAAAAAGACTATTCAGTTAATCGAATTGGCCAATCTTTTGGTTAGGGTTCACCATTTTTTCTATAATATGGTTAATTTTTTTATTGGCTAACTCAACCTCATCATTGGTCTGTGTGTGATAAGTAGTGGATACTCTATGTGTGATACCATATTTGTGCATCAAAGTCTTGAATGGTCGATTACAAAAATGTGAACCAGTAACTGATGATTTCCTTAGGAATTCCAAACTTAGACAAAATGTTTTCTTTCAAAAATTTGATGATGAGCATAATCATTTGTCATATTTGAAATTTCCTCTACCCACTTGGAAACATAATCAACTACCATCAAAATATATAAATTACCAAAAGATAAAGGAAATGGACCCACGAAATCTATATCCCAACAATCAAAACCTCAATGACAAAGAAAGGGTTTAGAGGCACATTCCTTCATGTTATGCCATCTAACCTCTAATACTTGTCACAGTTCTTGCAAAACTAAAAGCAATCCTTGAATAAGGTAGGCCAATAGAATCAACACTATAGAATTTTTGCTACAATTTTCTTTGATGCAATTTTCTGTAGTAGTATAATTCATTTGTGCCTTATTTAAGATTTTGCTATCATAGTAAATAATATGCAGTTTCTTGACTTGCCTTTGGCTTAATACAACTCCTACTGCACTTGTATCACACATAAGCACAAAATGGAGATCCCCATTTGGTGGTTGCATGATTGGAGGCGAAATCAACATTTTTTTTAGTTTTTCAAAGCTTCCTCAAAATCAGGTGACCACACAAATTGAGCATCTTTTGCCAAAAGATTACACATAAAGGGTGAGATGTAGCATTAAAACCCTTTATGAATCTTTTATAAAATTTGGCATGATCAAGAAATGATTGCACATCTTTAATCATTTTTGAGGTAGGAATATTGGAAATTAATTCAACCTTTGACTTGTCGGCCTCTCTCCCATTTACAGAAACAATGTAACCGAAAACAATTCATTGGGTTACCATAAAATAACATTTTTCCTAGTTCACCACCAAGCTCTTCTCCTTACACCTTACCAATACTTTTTCCAAATTTTCCAAACAGCTATCAAATGAATCACCAAACACTGAAAAATTTTCTATAAATACCTCCACTATCTTTTCCACCATGTCACTAAAAATTTCTACTATACACCTTTGGAATGTTCCTGTGGCATTACATAACCTAAATGACATACGTCGATAAGCAAATGTTCCAAAAGGGTAGGTGAAAGTGGTCTTTTCTTCATCCTCCAAAGCAATTTCACTTTGATTATAACTTAAATATCTATCTAGAAAGAAATAGAACAAATGATATGCCACATTTTCCAAAACTTGATCGATGAAGGGCAATGAAAAGTGATCCTTGCAAGTTTAGGAATTGAGGTTCCTATAATCAATACAAACTCTCTACTCAGTCACCACTTGAGTTGGAATTAGCTCCTAGTTCTCATTGGCTACAACAACAACCCCCGATTTCTTTGGCGCCGCTTGAATAGGACTTACTCATCTCCACATCAAGTAGCTTTAGAATCTCAACCCAAACCATGTCCTTCATTATTGGATTCAATATTCTCTATGGTTGTTGGGATGGCTTAACATCATCTTCCAAATATATCCTATGTGTACAAATAAGGGGGTTGATCCCCTTGATATATGTTATTGTCTAGTCAATATCTCCTTTATGTGCTACCAAGACATGCAACAAGTTTTCTTCTTACTCTGAATTCAATGCTGAATTAATCACCATCAGAAATGTCTCACCACTCTCCAAGAATGCATACTTCAATGTATCTAGTAGTGGCTTCAACTCCAAGGTTGGTGGCTAAATAGTGGATAGTACAATACTCTTTTGAATTGCTAGAAATTTCTCAAACCTAGGCAACCACGTGCCAATTTCACGAATAGTTTCATATTCGAACTTCTCCTTGAACTCAATATTCTCAAAATTCTCATCACTCACATGCTCAATATGTTGCTCTATGATAGTGTCAGTCATATTCACTTCATGTATCTTATCATTATCACACGACTACTTTTTAATGTTGAAAACCTTAAACTCCACTGTCATATTTTCAAATGCAAGCTTCATTACTCCCAAAATAACTAGAATATGTGCAGAAGGGTTAGCAACAGGTTGTATAACAAGAACAATAAAATTAACAGGAAAACAAAATCTATCCANCCAAACAGCTATCAAATGAATCACCAAACACTGAAAAATTTTCTATAAATACCTCCACTATCTTTTCCACCATGTCACTAAAAATTTCTACTATACACCTTTGGAATGTTCCTGTGGCATTACATAACCTAAATGACATACGTCGATAAGCAAATGTTCCAAAAGGGTAGGTGAAAGTGGTCTTTTCTTCATCCTCCAAAGCAATTTCACTTTGATTATAACTTAAATATCTATCTAGAAAGAAATAGAACAAATGATATGCCACATTTTCCAAAACTTGATCGATGAAGGGCAATGAAAAGTGATCCTTGCAAGTTTAGGAATTGAGGTTCCTATAATCAATACAAACTCTCTACTCAGTCACCACTTGAGTTGGAATTAGCTCCTAGTTCTCATTGGCTACAACAACAACCCCCGATTTCTTTGGCGCCGCTTGAATAGGACTTACTCATCTCCACATCAAGTAGCTTTAGAATCTCAACCCAAACCATGTCCTTCATTATTGGATTCAATATTCTCTATGGTTGTTGGGATGGCTTAACATCATCTTCCAAATATATCCTATGTGTACAAATAAGGGGGTTGATCCCCTTGATATATGTTATTGTCTAGTCAATATCTCCTTTATGTGCTACCAAGACATGCAACAAGTTTTCTTCTTACTCTGAATTCAATGCTGAATTAATCACCATCAGAAATGTCTCACCACTCTCCAAGAATGCATACTTCAATGTATCTAGTAGTGGCTTCAACTCCAAGGTTGGTGGCTAAATAGTGGATAGTACAATACTCTTTTGAATTGCTAGAAATTTCTCAAACCTAGGCAACCACGTGCCAATTTCACGAATAGTTTCATATTCGAACTTCTCCTTGAACTCAATATTCTCAAAATTCTCATCACTCACATGCTCAATATGTTGCTCTATGATAGTGTCAGTCATATTCACTTCATGTATCTTATCATTATCACACGACTACTTTTTAATGTTGAAAACCTTAAACTCCACTGTCATATTTTCAAATGCAAGCTTCATTACTCCCAAAATAACTAGAATATGTGCAGAAGGGTTAGCAACAGGTTGTATAACAAGAACAATAAAATTAACAGGAAAACAAAATCTATCCACTTAGACTAAAACATCTTCCACAGTTCTTCTTGACATTTTTGTACTACGATCCACTAGTTGGAGAGTGCAATTGGTGTTGGATGATATACCGAGAATGGTAGTAGATAAACATTTCTCCTAGGTCTAGTAATGTATACTCCAGACGACAATCCCTGATGATTATGAACAAATTTGAACAACCTGGATACTTAAACTTTAGTGAAGTGTTGGTCTATAGGATAGAACTTATTAACTCTACTAGAAAATCCTTTTTTGTACATTCATCTTTCATTTTACAGTACAAAGTTTCTTCAAAAACTTAGTATAAACAGACACATGTCTGATAGAATCAAGCTTAATGTTCACCTATTTAAAAACATCAAGAATTTTAGAATTATTAGGAATCTTAGTAGGTGTTTTTAATCAGTGAGGATATCGTGCAGGATTATCATCAAGATTGACAATCTCTGGCTGATCAAGTTTAAACTCCTTGGATTCTTTCTTAGTTTCTTTTTCTGTAGGTTTAGAGACTTTTGGTAGAATAGTCTTGTCAATTTCTTTTCCACTCCTTAGGGTGGTGATAGACTTGATTTCTTGCAAATTACCTTGGTTGGCATTAGATACCTCAACACCATATTGACCTTTAGGATTCTCCAAAGGTTATGTTGGAAATTTACCCTATTGTTATAAAATACCCAAAGAATTGGTCAACTTAGTAAATTGAGTTCTAATGTCACCAAAGGCTTGTGCATTTTGATTATTGATTGTGTTTGACTTTGTATAAATTGATACAATGTGTGTCTAAACTTCTCTTATGAGGGGGTCGATATGTAGATGTATGTTGTTGAACCTGAACACCAAAACCTTGTGGAGGCAGGTTTTGAGAAAACCCTTATGGTACATGATTGGGATAATGAGAATTTGAAGATGGCCTGACCAATTTTTTTTTTAATTGTGTTGGATGGGAGGGGCATATGATATAGGTGTATAAGGTTCAGAAGTGTTATTATTCTTCCAACTAAAATTAGTATAGTTCCATCATCCAGGGTTATATGTGTTTGAATATGGATAGAATACTACTTTGGTTGATTAAATACATTAACTTGTTCATGCAAAACTCCTTTAAAAGCCAATATGGTAGGGCAATCCTGAGTGGTATGGTTACTTGTATCACAAATAGTACATGACTCATCAACCTTAGATACACTATTTACCTCATTAACTCTTTTCACTTCTAATTCTTCCAATTTCTGAGATAATTTAACAATCTTAGCATGCAACTCAACTTGGTATCTTAATACGTAGTGACCTCCCCCGGTTAGTTGGAAATGTCCCAAGATTCGGTATTTTCTACCAAGGTATCAAAGTAATCTAATGTCTCATTTCTTGATAAAAAATTCACCATTGCACATCATATCAATGAACTGACGATGTGTGGGGGTAATTCTTTCATAAAAGAAACTAACTAATTGTCAAGGCTTGAATCCATGATGTAAAATAGTTTAAAATTTCTTTAAATCTTTCCCAACACTCATAAAAAATTTTATGTTCTTTATTCTGAAAATGTTTGCCTTAGCTTTCAAAGAAAATGGAAACAACTTCATCCTAGCAACTTCCTCACACACATTTTAATTGAGCAATGTTCCAACCATCTCCTTAAATTCCTTAATGTGCAGATAAAGGTTTTTCCTATCCACCCCATGGAATTAAGACAATAATTGGAGCATTCCTAGTTTGACAACAAATGCATGGGCTTGAATAGGCAATATGATGCATGATGGTGAAACATTCCTTGGGGGCTGAAGATATTCCCGCATTGTTCTTGTAGGGTGAACTAATGGGAGAATATTTATAGAATTTCTAGGATTTTTCCCCTTTCTCTGGTTTTGTCCCTCATTTAGATTCATATCATCTATATTTTTATGTGGAATTGATTCTTATCTAACAAGTCTATTTGGATTATCACGTGCCCACATACAACAACTAAACCTAAGAGTGAAAATCTACAACTACTTGAACAAATATAAATATATTTACAACGGAAAAATGTACCTGAGCTTGTGATGAAAATCACAAGACTTATCTGACATCTGTCCGAATCACCTTTCAAATAAATAATTGTGTCCCCGGCAACGATACCAAAAATGATTGATTCCTCACTCTTATTGAATTTCTTAAAATGTTATAATGTATTTCCCAAGTGTAGGAAGAATGTACAGTATAGTTACTTGGACAATTTTAAGGTCGTCTCCTCATGGAACAAATGGAATTTGACTGGTGATGTGCGTGTAAATAAAATTTAAAAATTTTTGATTCGTAGGAAATTGGAGAAATGAATTCTAATGTATTGTAGTCAATAAGAAAACATTCGGCTAATCCTTAGGAATCCACTAACCATAACCAAGCATTTGGACCCTCGATGTTAACTAATCCAAGGTTGTACTCAAACTCACTTGAATGAAAAATATTCAACAAAAACCAAGTTTATGTACTATTGTAGCTTTGAAGATAGGAAATAAAAACTAAAATGATAAGCATTTAGCTTGTATAAATGATTTTCACGCATTACTCGTGCCCAACAAACCCGTGGAGGAGAAATCAAAGTAGCCACTTAACAACTAATTTTAAAATTTGTTTCCTCTACAAAACATTTTATCGGTTAGAATTAATTAGAGAATCACTATGCTTGATTATAAATGATATTCATCCCTTGAATCACACCGAAACTTAGCCGGAAGTAAAAACATAGTGAAAGAAATAACAAGATCGCAAGAAATAACTTCTACTAACTTTACTTGAAAACAATAAGTTCAAATGCAAGAACAAACCATACAAGACAAGCTTTGAAAATGAAAATGGAAACCTTTTTTTTGTAACCTAACAAAATCTTTACAATGTAAAACTCAAGCAAAACTCAAACATAACTCCCAAAGTTTTTTCTTAAAAAACAAAGACTAAGAATCCCCTTCAATGTGTATGAGAGAGTGTATATAATAGCATCTTTCTTCTCTTGTTGGGAAAAATGAGTGACGTGGGTGGTGGGTGATCCCCCAAAGAAGCTTCCTCCACCCGGCTTCCTCCACCCGGTTCGTCCAAGGGTTTGGTAGTCGCCCGATGAGTGTAGAAGTAAATGCGGCTGATCCCCATGGAGAAATCACATTTCAGGAAAATTTGTGTTGTAGCTGACTTACATTCAGCCGGTTGAAAGTCTCCCTTGAATCGGTTGAAGAACTCTCAGTTTCTTGCTTATGTTTGATGATTCTCTGGTCAACCTATTGATAGTGATATTGTTCAATCGATTGAAATGCTTAAATTAATTTGCACTTTTTTGATAAACTCTGATCAACCAATTGATAGCGGTTTTCAATCGGTTGAAGTACTCACAGCATCTTGAAATTCTTCTGATCAACTAGTTGAAGTCCCTTTTACAGCCTGGTGAGCCAGTTGAAGTCCAACCGATTGGTCTTATTTTTCCTCAATTGTCTACTACAGTCCTTCATGATGCATCTCCAGTTTCTCCTTAAGTTTTTTAGCAGTCTCGTCATTGATCCTCACAAAAATTTGATATTAAGTGTACTATAACATCCAAAACTTTGGACCACAAAAATTTGTTGAAAAGTCCTAACATATGAAACAAGATATAACAATGGACCTTTGGTCCAATGATACTCCTTACCTTGTGAAGGCTTTACCTTCTTGAGGTCAAGGATTCAAGCCCCTTTCTCCACTCCCCCCTCTCCCTCCTAAAAAAATGAAAAAAAAATATGAAGCAAGATAAGATATTTTTCTCCATATTTGTATTCTTTAATAATCAAAACTCTCTTTTGGAATATATAGTATACATTTGTCAAAAATGGGGATGCTTACTTATTGTTATTATTTTTCTAAGAGACCGGGGGGGGGGGGGGGGGGGGGGGGGGGGGGGGGGGGGGGCGGTGGGGGGGGGGGG
>CAUOFW020004946.1:242778-335004 GCA_963454935.2 Ilex paraguariensis
GAGGATATTCCTAAGACTGCTTTTCGTACTCGGTATGGTCACTTCGAGTATACGGTGATGCCGTTCGGATTGACTAATGCTCCAGCAGCCTTCATGGATTTGATGCACAGGGTATTCCGGCCATATCTAGATCAATTTGTCATTGTGTTTATTGATGACATATTGATTTATTCCTGGACACAAGAAGAACATGCACATCATCTCTCGGTTGTGCTACAAACATTGAGAGAACATAAGTTATATGCGAAGATGAGCAAGTAGTATCTTCATCGTTGAGGTATTTGAGAATGTTGAACAACAAGTCTGGTACAATACTTATTTTCTCTCTAAAACTGTTATTCCTTAAAGGCCGGTGATTTATGAAGATTTTGAGAATATAGTTGTTAGACAAATACTTGTTGCACGTGGATGGCTAAGATATGTTAGATTTGTTATCCCTGTTTATGATTGTTTAGTTTGAGAATTCTATAGTAATGCACAAATAACTTGGGAGAGAGAACTTCATGTGTTTGATAGGGGTAGAGTTTTCTAAGTTACACCGACTACTACAGTCAATGTTTTTCAGCCTATGCCAAGACATCCCAACCCGCAATACCCTTATACTCAAGCTCCCAATCTGACTAATATAGGGATAAAATTGATGGAAAATCCAAACTATGTATGGGGAAGACCACACAAATATATAAAGTAAGGGGATTTAATAGACAAGTACTGAATATTAAATTTGATTACTATGAAGAATTTGTTACCCCAAGCTCAGAAGAATTAGATATACACCGAGTGGGCCTATTTCCTATTTGCTTTTGGGATGGGACATACAATTTATCTTCTGAACCTTTTTATGGATATGATGCTTGTTACTGTGAAAGGGACGAAACCCTTACTCCCATATGTTGTGTTAGTGTCTGAGATTTGCAGGATTATGGGAGTAATTGTAGATCCCTCATGGCTGACGATGGAACATTTTGCACCGTTAGACAAGACATATTTGAAGAAGAGCCATGGAGTTCAACCTAAGGAGCAACATGAAGTACCACCAACACCACAGGAAGAACCATTCCAAGGAGCTGAAGAGTTTTACCCACCTGAGCAGCCTTAGCCATAAGAAGATCAACCGTGTATACCAGTGGATGATAGGTCCAATAGACAAATTTTACTAGGATTGGAAACTACTGTTACTCATATAGGGACCAACATCACTCAGCTTGACCAACACATGGCTAATTATGAGCAAACCCAGTACGAGATACTAAGGGTACTCTGAGAGCATTTTGGTGGAGACCTATCTACTTCTTGATCAGAGACACTACACATCTTGCTATCTTTTACTCATCTTTTGTTTATGCACTTAAATTTACTTGATGTTTTGAATTTTGGTTTTGAACTTGTTTTGTTAGTTAATGTAGTACTTATGTTTTTGTGAGTTTGGAGGATTACTTCATATAATTCACAGTTAAATTAAGCTATTATGCTAATGCTTTGCAGGAATAGTCCTAATCTGATCACGAGGAATTTTTATATTTTAATTGTGTATTATCTTAATATTTTTAGTTAAACTCATTCTTTTGGGCACAAATACATTTCTTTATTTTAAAAACCTTTTGGAAATATTACATTTTTTGCATATGTATTGGAGATGTAAAACATATTGCATAATTTGAGTCAATCCTTCTTGGAGAGATATTTTACATCTACTAAAATAAGAATCTTTGATTCAACAGTAAATTTTCTCTGAATAATCTCATTAAGTTTTTTTTGGTTAGCATTCATTGAATATTATTGTTAGCATTTTCTTTAAAATTTTTACTTGGAAATTATATAGATGTATGATTTCTAAAAAATGATCTTAGGTCATCCTTGATTTAATTTTGAGTCTTAGTCATTTTTTTTACAAAATTATATCTCTAGTTAGCAGTAATTGAGCCATTAAAGTATAATTTTTTTTTTCATGTAACTCATATAATGATCGAGCCACAAAAAAATATATTTAACATACATTTGCTATCTAATTTTCTTGCACCTTCTTATAAAACAGTATGATACAGAAATGCAAGAGAAAAAGAAAAGAGGATGGTGGCTACTATTCAAAGAAAGAAAAGCTTGTGGAAACAGGCAAAAAAAATTGAAAAAAAAAGTGAAAATGACCAAGAAACTGAAAAAATGAGAAAAAAAATATTGTGTGTAAAAAGTCTGGAAAAATAAAATAAGAGGTGTGCCACACTATATTAAAAAAGGATAGCCCCTTGAATATTCTTAGCGTCATTTCTTAAACTAGAAACCCATGGTCACATTACAACCCTAAGAAAGTCCTTTTTGATTCCAAAATTCATACATGTGTATTATTTCTACCTATAGAAAAAAAAAGAAAAATATTAATAATATGTTTAATGTAGTGTTAATATCCTTTCATGAGATTATGTCAAATTTCAGTTCTATTTACATAACCGTTCTTTTGATATATTACATGTGATATTACCTTGCTTTGAAAATAATATTCTAATCACATGTAATTACTGAGTGAATAACCACTATAACAGGTGTATTCTTTGCCGAGTGTATTCTGGGAGAGGATTGACATCATGACTACCATGAAAGAGTATAATATTTTCTTGAGTGATTTTTGAGATAATGAAATCATTGCACACACATACAAATTTTTCTTAAAATATATGGATAATATTACAGCTAATGTGTGTTACTCTTATAGTGATCAGAGAAAGGAAGTATTTTAGCAACGCAGAGGAATATTGATTTAATTTTATCCATGAAAAGTATGAATTATGAACTTCCAACTATTGAATTTTGTAGTATCTTCACTGGAAACCTTTATGAGACAAAACTCGTCTACTAGGGATCACCTAAGAGTTTAACAGCTTATTGCAAATGCAATTGTGAAATCTACAAAAGTGATTTTATTTACTAGGGACTAGTAATGTTTAGGTTGGGGAGTGTGATTAACCCTAATAAGTGTGTAAATTAAAATAGATTAATAATTTAATTATGTAGGTTAAAATAGTTAAATTCTGTAAATTAGGGTTAGTGCATAAAATTAGGGTTAATGTGCGGAATGTTGTTAATTTCAGGGTTTTATGCAGAAATTGTGGGGATCAATCTGTCAAAGCCTAAACCAAAAAAGGATACAAGTGTATTTCCAACAAATAACCTACCAAAACAGTGTGGAAGATCACCACAACAATCCACTGCATACTCACCGTCCGGACGGTGGTGTCCGGACGATAGCCAAGGTCGGTTACATCCTTCTTCTCCATTCTAGCATATTTCCTTGGCCTATAAATAGGCCTGGCCAGCATGGCTATCCGGAGCTTTGGAGAGGAGAGCTAAAGCATGAGTACAAAGAGAGATTAAAGAAGAATAAAAGAGAATCAAGAGGCAGATCCTGTCCAACCAACTCTCCAGCCAGAATTTCTATTATTTATACATTTCTGTTATACCATTCTACTTGGAAGGTTGAACTTTCGCCACTTTTTTGCCTTAAGTGGTATTAAGGGTGGTTGTATTTGAACTATTCCTCGGGGGAGAAGTGTCTGTGTTTTATTTAAAATTGTAATGAAACTTACTTGCACTTTGTTGCTTGTTAATAGTAATGAGGTGTGAGTAGTTTACTTTCTCTCATCAGTGAACGGTGAACATATGTATATTATTGTTTAAATTATTAAAATGCTGATGTTTAATTATGCTTTATTGTTATATATATCTCACTTTATTGATGGATGGTTATATTTATAATATGTTCATGGTTATGATTACCGAGTGGTACTTAATATTTTATATCATACTATTTACTACTTATGTACTTCTTGTATGATACAGTGATTTACGTGATTGGGTGTTACGTAAAATTTAATTGATTATTATAGACGGGTTAAATCTCGACATAGCCAATGCTTTTGATTCAATGCGTAAACCGAAATCTCGTCATAAGTGAATCATCAACCTGCCGGTTGAATAGCTACTTCCAACTAAATGGCTCACCTTCTAGTTCACGAAGGTTGTTTAACTGATGCATGGTACAAAACTGTCGATTCAGTAATTTAGAGTATTCCTCCTGAATGACTTGCCTTCTGGTTTACTTGGATTAGTCGATTATTGCATCATACCTACCAGTTGACTTTCTAGTGACCTGAGAGTTAATTGTTGTAAGGTAGCATTTTTAGTACTTAGCCAATATAAAGCATATGAGATCCTTGAACTCAATGGTACTTTTTATGTTATTGTCTTTTACCAATTTACCTATGCATTTACCATTTATAAGCTCATATTGATTAGTGGTTCAAGTTAGCATTTTACTATGCATTTTTTGGAATAATTGTACTTTCATGGAGTTTAAGTGATGACATTTTAGGACCTAAAGTGAACAAAAACTCAAGAACAACAAATATCACACTTCAGCGTAACACTAGTGCATTAGGGAACAAAATTGGAGAAGGATGGAACAAAGCAAGCACATTCAAATGACAACTCACGTTTGAACGTCCACTTGAACTATAAGGAGACTAGACTGCTGAGACCTGGCGTGTTGTAGTCAAGAAGGTAAGCCCTGAGTACCACATTTGAACGCCAACTACTATTCGAACGTCCACATGATTTGACTGAAGACTAGAGTGATGAGTGCAAAACTCCAAGTCTTGCATGGAGTATGGAAGTAGGTTTACACAGAAGACCAAGACCACTTGAGTGATGTGGTCACATCCCATCTAGCAATCGAATGCCCCTAAAGCAAAAATAGAAGAAACGTTCGAACGTCAAACAACGTTTGAACATCCATAAAGCCCAACTAGAAGACAACGTTCAAATGTCGACTCACATTCAAATGTCCTCCACAGACTGCCTGCAGAATAGTTGATTTTCATGGGCGGCATATACTATTGACTCATCCTCTCTTATCTCCCCCATCCCCTTTCCTGCCAATAAATACTCCCACAATGGAGCTTCATGGGGCAATCTTTCTCTTGTAAAAGTAGGGAGCTAGAGCTTGGTTTGTAGGCTTAGACTACACCAAGAACAAGTAAGGATTTTGTATGGAGGCATAGACTCCCACTCATTTTGATTAATCTTAGATGTATGTTATATTTGCTTGTGTTACATCTCTTGGATGAGGAAACAACCCTCCATTTTTTGGTTGAGGAAGTAACCCCCCACTTGTTGGTTGAGGAAGCAACTCTCCATCTTTTGGTTGAGGAAGTCACCCTCCAAGAGTAACTAGCTTTCTTTTACTTTAAATGTTCTTTTATTTCACTTCCATTGCTTGAGCTTCCTTCCTTCTTAGAAGAGTGAAACTCTTCCACTTTTCTAGAGCTTTACCAAAGCTATGAAGGGTGGAACGTGATTCACTCATTCTTCATCGAGAACGGTTCCTCGCTTATTGTACTTTAATTTGTACGTTCTCTACTTGGAGGGATAAGCTTCACTCAATTTTCTAGCTTTATCCAAGCCATGAAGAGTGAGTAGTTCCTTATTCACTATTTAGTATGAGATGATGAATATGTAGAAATTATTTGGAACTTATATTTGTGCAATCCCTTTACACTTTAATGCTTTATATTTCACTTGTTAATTGAATGATTGAATGTATCTAGCAAAGCTAAGGTACTATTGTATAACCATGGGTTCTTTCTATGTCACGGATGACTCTTGCATGGAAAGACCTGTTGGTTCAAGGCAAGTACCCCGGCTAGATCTTCATAACAACATTTCAATCTTCACCGTTATTGAGATTTATCTAAAGAATGAAACATTAATGTCGTGGTTGGATGCCTTGTAGAAATATTTGCTTGTTTGTAGATGGGTTAAATCTTGGCACAGGCAATTCTTGTCAACTTCTAGAAAGGCATCGGAATAATGTGCTTAATTCTTACAGTTCATCTTTACCTTTCGATTAACTTACTATTGACATGGGAGTTAATTGAGTTATAAAACATAATTATAATAAACCGGATGATTAACTACATGTTCTGATCCTCAAGCTAAAGAATGATTGTTTTACATTTGAACTTATCTTATGTTTTGTCTAGAAAACTCTTGGAGAGAATTTTCTATTCTATTCAAAAAAAATCCCGTAACTTCAAACTCTCAAGGTTTCCAGTTACTTGGTCTCTACTACTTCTCACTTCAAAACACCAATCATAGTTCCATGTGGATTTGACTCCGGACTTAACTGGATTATTACTACAGCTTGACCGCCTGCACTTGGGTGTTCACATTTCAGATCAAGTCAAATTTTTGGCGTCGTTACCGGGGAACCATAAAAGGTGTTTATGGTAAAAGGTAAAAAGACCTCACTTTTTGTGTATAAATTTGCTTTACTGTGTATAAAGTTGTTTTAGTTAATTTTATGTTTGAGAACGCTCCTAACTATCAAAATTTGCCAGCAGAATCTTCTGGGTCTGTGAATCAACTGGAATCACTTTCACCTAGATCAGTAGTAGACTCTTGTGAAAGTAAAATGATAAATGATTAGAGACGAGGAGAAATTCCTAAGAGAGAGGGGGAAGTGCCTAACATTTGAACTCTGCGGGATTACTTAAATCCCACAAGAAACAGTGTCCCCTCTTGTTTTATCTTTCTTGAAGATGTACCCCTCTTTACTTTAACTATAGGGACTGTTCAACTACTCCCTCAATTCCATGGACTCGAAATAGAAAACTCATACCTGCACATAAAAGAGTTTGAGGAAGTATGTGGAATGTTTCAAGATAATTCTAAGCTAGCCAAAATGAATTTTTTTTCATTCTCTCTAAAGGATAAAGTTAAACAATGGCTAAATTCTTTAAAAACTCTTTCGATACCTGACTGGCGGGCACTACAAAATAAATTTTTCAGAAAGTTTTTCCCTTTATACCGCACTAATACACTGAAAAGGCAAATTATGAATTTTTCGGTCAAAGAAGGGAAAACCTTTTACCAAAGTTGGGAGAAATTCAAGGATCTACTTCAGTCCTGCCCACACCATGCTTTTGAGACTTTGGACTTTGGTATGATTTTTCTACGAATCCTTGCCCACTAGACTATGTCACTTTGTCGAAATGATGGCTCAAGGAGATTTTATGAGTAAGAGTCTAGAGGAGGCATTCAATTTTTTTGATACCATATCTGATAGTTCTCAGATGTGGGACTCAGCCTCCCCTACCATTGTTGAAACTAAACCATCTACTTTCCAAGGGGGGAAGTATGTCTTGAGAGATGACGATGTCCTAAGAGCAAAAATATCCACCCTGTCTAGAAAGCTTGAAGCTTTAGATATGAAAAAGGTTCATCAAGTTGATGTTGGCTCTCCCACAGAGCAAGTGTGTGGGATCTATGCACTGACAGGACACCCTACTGGGGATTGTCCTACCATTTCAGCGTTCAAAGAGGTTTTGTTGGAACAAACAAATCTTGTCTCCAACTTCAAGAAGCCTTACTCCAACTCATACTCTGAAACATATAATCCAGCTTGGCAGAACCACCCAAACTTCAATTAGAGAAACACAAGGCAAACTCCCATGAACCAACAACAAGGTTCACACCCACCACCTCAAGGACCTCCCACGTATCAACTATACCAACCACCACAAAAGAGGAGCCTTGAGGATACATTGAATTAGTTCATGCAAAGCCAAATGAACTACAACCATAGTTTCACTTAGGCTTTTACTGATTTCAAAATAAAGACCACTCAATCTTTCAAGGATCTTAAAAGCCACATCCAAAGATTAACCCAATCCATGACCACACATGAGAAGGGCAAGTTTCCTGCCCAATCAAAACCACCACAAGACCAATTTCAGGTGAACAATCCCACAATCATGGAAACCTCACAAGTCCAAGCCCAAGTTGTCACTACACTAAAAAGTGGCAAGGTGATTGACAAGACTATCAAAGACATGCTACTTCCAAAGCCAATACCTAAGTCAATCCCAGTCAACTCACCAGTCGAGCCTAAACCAATTGAGCCTAAATGTGTGAGAGAAAAGGAACCCGAGCCCATGATTGAACAAGAACTAAAGCCATCAAATGAAGAAGAACCCTCATGTTCTATTCCTGCTCATTTTTCTCACAGACTCAAAATTGCATAGAAGTTGAATAATCAGCCTGAAATTTACAAGCTTTTTTAAGCAAGTGAAAATCAACATCCCACTTCTGGATGCAATCAAATAGGTTTCATCTTATGCTAAGTTTCTGAAAGACTTGTGTACAGTCAAAAGAAGCCATAATGTTCAAAAAAGAGCCTGCCTGACTGAAAATGCCAGTGCCTTGCTTCAACACAAAACCCCTCCAAAATACAAAGATCCAAGGTGCTGGATTGTGTCGTGTGTCATTGGAAATTTAAAATCTTATAAGCACTGTTAGACCTTGAAGCAACTGTCAATGTGCTCTTATTCTCTGTCTACCAGCAGTTGGGTCTGGGAGAACTCAAACCCACAAGTGTCACACTCCAGTTGGTAGACAGATCTGTAAAAATCCCTAGGGGTATTGTGGAAGATGTACTTGTCCAAGTTGACAACTTTGAATTCTCTGTTGACTTCATCGTCTTAGATACTCAGCCAGCAAAACATTCAAAGAATCCCATTCCTGTAATTGTTGGTCGACCTTTCCTAGCAACTTCAAATGCACTAATTAATTGCAAGAATGGGATCATGAAATTAACCTTTGGGAATATGACTCTTGAGCTAAATATTTTCAATGTTGCAAAACACCCAGGAGAAGACAAAGAAGAGAGAGAAATAAATTCCATTAAATCGTCGATTCAGGACCATCTGAATAACACATTCTGTGAAAATTCTACTGAATCTTCTTTGTCAAAATCCATCACATCTAAAACAACAAATGATGATCCAAAGAATTTCCCGACTCATGCTGTTGATACATGGACGCTCAAATTTGAGGAACTTTTGCCAAGTGGCACAAAGGCACTCTCATCAAGTGTCAAGCCACCAAAGCCTGAATTGAAACCTCTCTCATCTGACCTCAAATATGCATTCCTAGGAGAGAACGAGTCATACCCAATGGTAATTTCATCTAAGCTCACAAACTTGCAAGAGTCTAAACTAATTAAAGTTCTTAAAAGCCACAAAAGTACCATTGGGTGGACCATCGCTGACTTGAAAGGTATAAGCCCATTGATCTACAATCATGTCATATACCTGAAAGAGGATTCAAAACCCTCTCGTCAAATGCAGTGATGACTGAACTCTTACATGAAGGAAGTTGTAAAAATGGAAGTGCTTAAACTCTTAAATGCAGGGATAATCTTTCTCATCTCCGATAGTAAATGGGTTAGTCCAACCCAAGTTGTGCCCAAAATTTCTGGGGTCACAGTGGTCAAGAATGAAGCCAATGAATTAGTACAAACTAGAGTCATCACAAGATGACAGATGTGTATTGACTATTAAAAACTCAATTTGGTGACTAGGAAAGATCATTTTCCTCTTCCCTTTCTGGACCAGGTTCTAGAGAGAATTACAAGCCATGAATTTTACTGTTTCTTGGATGGCTATCTGGATACAATCAAATTGAGATAGCACTTAATGATCAGGAGAAAACCACATTCACATGCTCATTTGGCACTTTTGCATTCAAAAGGATGTCATTCAGACTTTGTAACGCTCCTGCAACATTTCAAAGATGCATGTTGAGTCTGTTCAGTGACATAGTCAAAACTTTTTTGGAAGTGTTCATGGATGACTTCTCTGTCTATGGTGACTCATTTGATTTGTGTCTGGCCAACCTAGAAAAGGTGTTGATAAGGTGTAAAGAAGCCAATCTGGTACGTAATTAGGAGAAATGTCACTTCATGGTAACACAAGGCATTGTCTTGGGTCACATTGTGTCGTCTAAAGGTATGAAAGTTGACAAGGCCAAAATAGATCTGATTGGAAATTTGCCTACTCCCAAGACTGTAAAGGATGTCTGATCAGTCCTAGGACATGCAGGCTTTTATAGGAGATTCATAAAAGATTTCAGTACCATAGAAAAACACATGTGTTATCTCCTGAGTCAAAATGTAATTTTCATTGGAATGAAGCATGCCAACAAGCTTTTGATAAGCTTAAAGGCATGTTAATTTCTGCCCCAATAATTCAGCCACCTAACTGGACTTTGCCCTTTGAACTAATGTGTGATGCAAGTGATTATGATGTAGGTGTTGTATTGGGACAAAGAAAAGATAAGAAACCACATGTCATTTACTATGCAAGTAAAACTTTGAATGATGCTCAAATGAATTATTCAACAACTGAAAAAGAATTGCTTGTGGTAGTCTTTGCTTTGAAAAAATTTCATCCTTATCTTGTTATTTCTTCTGTTACTGTGTTCACTGACCATGCAACATTAAAATTCTTGCTTACAAATAAGGATACCAAGCCTAAGCTTTTAAGATGGATACTCTTACTTGAAGAGTTTGACCTGATCATAAAGGACAAAAAGGGTGTTGAGAATGTGGTGGCAGACCATCTGTCCAAGTTAACTTATGATTTTCACGAGGATGGACTACTAATCAATGAAAAATTTCCCGATGAACAACTATTCATAATTGATGAGATCCCATGGTACGCTAATATTGCTAATTTTCTTGCTACTAGAACACTCCCTCCATCTTTTTCCTCCACGGACAAAAAGAAATTTCTGAGGGAGGTTCATAACTTCTTTTGGGAAGATCCGTATGTGTTTAAGCACTTTAAGGATCAAATCATAAGACGTTGCATCCCCACTCGAGAAAGCGGACAGGTAAAAACATTTTTTCTTTTTTAAGCATGTGGTGGCCACTTCTCCTCAAGAAAAACTACTGCAAAAATCTTGCAGTCTGGATTTTACTGGCCCACACTTTTCAAAAATGTCCGTGCTTTTTGTTTAAATTGCGATAGATGCCAAAGGTTGGGAAGTATTTCAAAAAGAAACATGATGCCCTTAAACCCGATTCTTGTAATTGAAATTTTTAACTGTTGGGACATTGATTTTATGGGATCATTCCCCCTTCCTTGACTATCTATACATTTTAGTGGCCGTAGACTATGTATACAAATGGGTTGAGGCAATTTCATGTTGAAATAATGATCACCAAACGGTGATCAAATTTCTTAAAGAAAACATTTTGTCCCAGTTTGGAGTTCCTAAATCAATCATAAGTGATGGAGGGCTCATTTTTGTAATCGCCCTTTCTGAAATTTGATGAAAAAATATTTGATTTTTCACAAAATTGTAAACCCTTATCATCCACAGACTAGTGAATAGGCCGAATTAGCTAATCGGGAGATCAAATTAATTTTGAAAAAAAAGGTAAATCCAGACTGCAAAGATTGGTCGTTAAGACTAACTGATGCACTCTTGGTATATCGCACTGCGTTTAAAATAATTTTAGGTATGTCTCCTTATCGATAAGTCTATGGAAAGTCATATCACCTACTTGTGGAATTGGAACATAGGGCATACTGGGCCATTAAAGCAATGAACAGTGACTTGGACAAGGCTGGACTTTAATGCTAAAATTGCGAAATACAGGATGAAAATTTTTCATTACAAAAACATTGTGTGAAAGTCTTTTGAACCTTCTCAAAAAGTTCTATTGTTTAATTCAAGACTCCACCTATTTCCTGGTAAGTTGAGATCAAGATGGACAGGGACTTATATTGTCAAAAAGGTGTTTGACCACAGAGCAGTAGAAGTGGAAAATCCATCGAACGGTAATATCTTTATTGTTAATGGTCAACGGTTGAAGCCATTTTTGGAGAACTTTGTCAAAAATGTGGAGACCATTCTTTTAATGGATCTAGAATATTGCTTCAAGAAAAGCGCCTGTCGACACAAAAAGGGGGCGGGTCAGGAAAAACCAGATTAAACCCGACCCACAAGCGCACCTTTATAAGCCACCTTTCCCCTTTTCTTTTTTTTCCCTGTCGTCTTTCCTTTTTCTTCTTCTTCTTCTTCTTCACTGTTCAAGATCTTCGAGAACCACGACCCAACTCCCAACAGTTCCATGACCATATTACTTGAAGACCCAATCCTTTGTCTCATGATTTGCATATGTTTACTCTATTTGTACATGGCTCTTTTTCTTCTATCTGTAATCAAAATCAAGGGTTTTCATCCTAGTAGAAATCCAAATCTACAAAGAGATGTTTGATTTGTGTATTTTGCTTGTAGGTTTTGACAGATGAAAAAGATCTCTACCGTTCAACCTCATCTCCAAAGCTCAACATATCGGTAAATTTGAAACATTGTGGACAATGTTCAATTTAGGTTAGGGGTGAGAACTACAATTCATATGTGCCCGTAGAAAATTTTTATATTTGTGTTGTTGTTGTTGTTGTTGTTCCAGATCAGATTGTGTACCGTGTATAAATTGATGGTTATGTTTGTGAGTCATCTCTGATCATTTTTGTGACTGACAAACGTTAAAGAACTAGATAGTGAGTCTTAAAGTATATAAAGTATGGATATTAAACTTTTTTGGTTTAATCTAGGAGTTTTACGCACTTTCCCATCTGATGTGCATACTGTGATCATGAAAAGCAAGATTGGTGAGAAATACTGAGATCCAAGAAGAGCAAAAGAAACCCCTCTATGGTAGAAGCACTTTTGCTAAACACCGTCGTGCCAAGAGACTTGGTGCCTATGAACAGTGTGGCAGAGTCTTTCACGAGAAAAGGTATAACCAGTGTTCTGAACCAATTTTTGGTCGTGCACTCAATCGATTAGACTGGATAGTGAATGGTCTGAGTAAGGATTACCCTGAGACGCCATGTTATTCTGGTAATATGCTTAACCGATTTGTAAGAGAGAAAATTGGGAAAGTCACTAGCTATCCGCACTACACAGATATGGAGGGAGACTAAGATTAGAATAGGTGGGATGAAAGTCAAGGATCTGAATTTTTGTAAAATGCGTAAAAAAATCTTTTTGTACAAACTCTTTTGACTGAAATGAAAAATATGGGCCAAGTAAAGAATGTCCTAGAATACCAACCTGAGGCGTGGGTAGGGACTCATCCTGAGATGCCATGAATTTTTAGATCAATCTTGTGTATATTGCCCTCTTTTTAAGCATGATGTAGTGCAAAAAAAATTTGAAAATTTTTTAGTTTTGATTCCACGTTCGAACGCCAATTGACGTTCGAACGTGAGTTACTTGTAGTACTCAGCCTCTGATGGAAAAAAGAAGTACTGGGAGCACAGCCTGTTCAAACGCCAATAGAACGTTCGAACGACAGTAACTTATAGTATTTTGGTCTCTGATAGAACTCAAAAGTATTGGAAGCTCACTACGTTTGAACGATATTTTAAAAATTCTTCTACAGATGTTCGAACGTTATTCACATTCGAATGTTACTTCTCATACTATAAAAGCTTGGATCGTCTTCCCCACTTCAAAATCCCCAAAAACCTCCAAAATCTCTCAAACCCTAGAACCCATTTGCGATACCAAGCTCCCAAAACACCTCTCATTCTCCAAATTCACCTAAAATTAACCCTCACAAACTCATTCCCATATCAAAAATCGTGATCCCACAAGAAAATCAATACTTCTCAGAGATTCTCTTGAGCTCAAAATCATGCCTAGAGTTAAACTACCTACTAGGCGAACCTAGATAAATCAGGAGCCGAATTTTGTAGAAGAAGTGATTGAGGAAAAGGAGGGGAGATGAGAGATGAAAAGATACGATTGAACACGATTTCCCAGTGCCCTTAAGGAAGAAAGGTATGAAAATTTCTTCCAGAATCATGCAGTAGTTTGTGAAAGGGATGTTGTGATTACTGATTTTGTAGAGTTGGGAATATTGGAGGAAATGGAGAGGAGGAATTGGGTATGATTTTTGCGAAATGGTAGAGACACCATTGTTGATTTGGTGCTGGAGTTTTACTCCAACGTCGAGATCATCAATGGTGCAATCCGAACATATGTGAGGGGGACCCACATTGATGTAGATGAAGCGTATATTAAGGAAGTGAGGCAAGAAGTGCCTCGGGTGCAAAACCCGATATACCCCTCGAGAAAGAATGTAGCGATGAATATAATTGGGAGGGAATTGACGGGAATGCCTAACTTTTCTTGGGAAGGGAGATGATTTTTAAAACAAAGGGAGCTCATCAATAAGTACAAGATGCTAAACTTGATTGCAGTGTCTAACCTCGCCCCCATAGGATGAAAAAATGAGATTTTACCTGACATGGCTCGACTGCTCTATGCACTTGGAAGGGGGCATAGCGTCGACCTCCCCTCACTAATCTTGAGTGAAATGAAGAAAGGGTGTGATGTGAAGAGGAGTGCACTTCCTTTTGCTACTTTGGTGACTGAAATGTGCACAGACAATGGGGTTAAGGTGAGGCTTGAGATGGAAATTCAAAAGCCAATGGGGCCACTAAACAAGGCCTCTTTTTGGAGAAGCCAAGGTCAAAGTGGTGCCCCAGCTGCAAGACAAGAAGTGTCCCCTCTCCAAGGAGTTGATGAAGTGCAAGAGGAACTTGATGTTGAAGAGGAGAGAGAGATGGAGACAGAGAGAGAGCAGCCAGAACAGGTAGGCCCCAACATGACCACCCAGCATTCTTTACGGGACATCATGCTTAGCATTGAAGCTAAGCAGGATGAGATCCTTAGTCTCTTGAAGGGAGGAGTTGGTAGAGCTGGTGGGCCTACAGGAGTTGATGGAGATGGAGGAGATTGAGAAGGTTATTTCTGTTCTTGGAGATGGAGAATTTGAGTTTTGGTTGCCATTTATTTCTTCTTAGATATGATTCTTCTTTGGGTGTTCTTGGGGATATTTGTAGATGTTGTGGATATTTATTTCTATTCTTGGTGGTGGATGGTTGTTTTATAGATGTTTGTGGATATTTGAAATTTATGTTTTGGTCACTTTTTGTATGGATGGATTGAATCATTGGTGTTACTGTAAACATCATATTCTATGGAATGAATGATTCAGTTTATCACTTTTATTTGTTTAAATGCATATGAAGAATTAGCACTTTGGTAATTCTTGATAATAAATGAAACAAATGTGCATTCGAAGGTTGCTTGTTAAAATGACTAAAGCATATGATCGGTTTGACACCTCAACTTAACAACCAAGACTTGAAACCACATTTCTTGGAAAATTGGTATTATCTCTGTGCTTAAATTGTCGAATACACATTAGGATTTGTCATTCTTAAGGTACAAGATGATCAGACTCGAAAATGGAATCTCTATATAACCAACATTCCTTGAAACACTCGACATAACCAGTGGAGATGACAGAGAATACCATGGTAAATTTTGAGCTTTGCGATGCTTTTTGAGAGGATATCCACAATTACTCAAAGTAAGNGTGAGGCTTGAGATGGAAATTCAAAAGCCAATGGGGCCACTAAACAAGGCCTCTTTTTGGAGAAGCCAAGGTCAAAGTGGTGCCCCAGCTGCAAGACAAGAAGTGTCCCCTCTCCAAGGAGTTGATGAAGTGCAAGAGGAACTTGATGTTGAAGAGGAGAGAGAGATGGAGACAGAGAGAGAGCAGCCAGAACAGGTAGGCCCCAACATGACCACCCAGCATTCTTTACGGGACATCATGCTTAGCATTGAAGCTAAGCAGGATGAGATCCTTAGTCTCTTGAAGGGAGGAGTTGGTAGAGCTGGTGGGCCTACAGGAGTTGATGGAGATGGAGGAGATTGAGAAGGTTATTTCTGTTCTTGGAGATGGAGAATTTGAGTTTTGGTTGCCATTTATTTCTTCTTAGATATGATTCTTCTTTGGGTGTTCTTGGGGATATTTGTAGATGTTGTGGATATTTATTTCTATTCTTGGTGGTGGATGGTTGTTTTATAGATGTTTGTGGATATTTGAAATTTATGTTTTGGTCACTTTTTGTATGGATGGATTGAATCATTGGTGTTACTGTAAACATCATATTCTATGGAATGAATGATTCAGTTTATCACTTTTATTTGTTTAAATGCATATGAAGAATTAGCACTTTGGTAATTCTTGATAATAAATGAAACAAATGTGCATTCGAAGGTTGCTTGTTAAAATGACTAAAGCATATGATCGGTTTGACACCTCAACTTAACAACCAAGACTTGAAACCACATTTCTTGGAAAATTGGTATTATCTCTGTGCTTAAATTGTCGAATACACATTAGGATTTGTCATTCTTAAGGTACAAGATGATCAGACTCGAAAATGGAATCTCTATATAACCAACATTCCTTGAAACACTCGACATAACCAGTGGAGATGACAGAGAATACCATGGTAAATTTTGAGCTTTGCGATGCTTTTTGAGAGGATATCCACAATTACTCAAAGTAAGCTCTTTCACTTTAAATTTTTTTCAATAATCTCATTAACCTTGCTTTGATTGACGGAACTAAAGTGATCTATCTACATATCCCACAAGGAACCATTGCATACGACACATACGTGTGCACCTACTTGAGAAATGATCTTAGGCCATCTTTGATTTGACTTTGAGCCTTATACATTTCTTTCGCAAAGTATATCTCTAGCCAGCCATGCTTGAGCCTTCAATGAATGAGTTCTTTTTCGAAAAAACTCATACGATAACCAAGCCACCAAAAAATATACTTAACATACCTTGCTATCTAATTTTCTTACACTCTCTTATAAATCAGTATGATACAGAAAAGCGAGAGAAAAAGAAAAGCCAATGGTGGCTACAGTTCAATGAAAGAAAAGTCGGTGGAAACAACCGAAAAGGAAAAGAGACAAGATAAACAGGGAATTGCCAAGAAAGTGAAAAAATGATAAAATTGAAAGAAAGAAATACAAATTCTTGGAAAAAGACCGAAAAGTAAGAAAGATACATGCTACAATACATAAGGAAAATATAGCTTTTCAAATACCATTAATGTCATTTTGTTAGCCACTGACCTCTGGCGACATTACAACCTACAAAAAGCCCTAATTGATCTCAAGTCTGATGTATGTGTGAGTCATCGACTACACGTGGGATATGCTAAATAACATTTTTTTATCTACATCAATATTTCTCCATGAGATTATGCCAAAACATGATTAGTTTATTCCCTTAAAAATTCACTCTACTAATTACGCATGTGATTTTTCGATTGGTCATCTTCTAATTACATGCCCTGTGAGAAACAAGTTACCATAATCAGAGTGAATATTTTTTTTTGAGAGCATTCTGAGAAAGGTTTGTGAAATCAAAGCTATCCATGGAAGGTGGTAAAACAGAATGTTTGTTATATAACAACTCTTGTCTCTAGAATGACCATTCCTACTACTCGGGGAATCCCAAATGCCAATGTGATGATGCTAATTTTTGCATAGAATAAATATATATCAACGAGGAATATATAGGATGTAAGTTGAAATTAAGGGTTGGGTGTCTNAGGGAGGAGTTGGTAGAGCTGGTGGGCCTACAGGAGTTGATGGAGATGGAGGAGATTGAGAAGGTTATTTCTGTTCTTGGAGATGGAGAATTTGAGTTTTGGTTGCCATTTATTTCTTCTTAGATATGATTCTTCTTTGGGTGTTCTTGGGGATATTTGTAGATGTTGTGGATATTTATTTCTATTCTTGGTGGTGGATGGTTGTTTTATAGATGTTTGTGGATATTTGAAATTTATGTTTTGGTCACTTTTTGTATGGATGGATTGAATCATTGGTGTTACTGTAAACATCATATTCTATGGAATGAATGATTCAGTTTATCACTTTTATTTGTTTAAATGCATATGAAGAATTAGCACTTTGGTAATTCTTGATAATAAATGAAACAAATGTGCATTCGAAGGTTGCTTGTTAAAATGACTAAAGCATATGATCGGTTTGACACCTCAACTTAACAACCAAGACTTGAAACCACATTTCTTGGAAAATTGGTATTATCTCTGTGCTTAAATTGTCGAATACACATTAGGATTTGTCATTCTTAAGGTACAAGATGATCAGACTCGAAAATGGAATCTCTATATAACCAACATTCCTTGAAACACTCGACATAACCAGTGGAGATGACAGAGAATACCATGGTAAATTTTGAGCTTTGCGATGCTTTTTGAGAGGATATCCACAATTACTCAAAGTAAGCTCTTTCACTTTAAATTTTTTTCAATAATCTCATTAACCTTGCTTTGATTGACGGAACTAAAGTGATCTATCTACATATCCCACAAGGAACCATTGCATACGACACATACGTGTGCACCTACTTGAGAAATGATCTTAGGCCATCTTTGATTTGACTTTGAGCCTTATACATTTCTTTCGCAAAGTATATCTCTAGCCAGCCATGCTTGAGCCTTCAATGAATGAGTTCTTTTTCGAAAAAACTCATACGATAACCAAGCCACCAAAAAATATACTTAACATACCTTGCTATCTAATTTTCTTACACTCTCTTATAAATCAGTATGATACAGAAAAGCGAGAGAAAAAGAAAAGCCAATGGTGGCTACAGTTCAATGAAAGAAAAGTCGGTGGAAACAACCGAAAAGGAAAAGAGACAAGATAAACAGGGAATTGCCAAGAAAGTGAAAAAATGATAAAATTGAAAGAAAGAAATACAAATTCTTGGAAAAAGACCGAAAAGTAAGAAAGATACATGCTACAATACATAAGGAAAATATAGCTTTTCAAATACCATTAATGTCATTTTGTTAGCCACTGACCTCTGGCGACATTACAACCTACAAAAAGCCCTAATTGATCTCAAGTCTGATGTATGTGTGAGTCATCGACTACACGTGGGATATGCTAAATAACATTTTTTTATCTACATCAATATTTCTCCATGAGATTATGCCAAAACATGATTAGTTTATTCCCTTAAAAATTCACTCTACTAATTACGCATGTGATTTTTCGATTGGTCATCTTCTAATTACATGCCCTGTGAGAAACAAGTTACCATAATCAGAGTGAATATTTTTTTTTGAGAGCATTCTGAGAAAGGTTTGTGAAATCAAAGCTATCCATGGAAGGTGGTAAAACAGAATGTTTGTTATATAACAACTCTTGTCTCTAGAATGACCATTCCTACTACTCGGGGAATCCCAAATGCCAATGTGATGATGCTAATTTTTGCATAGAATAAATATATATCAACGAGGAATATATAGGATGTAAGTTGAAATTAAGGGTTGGGTGTCTCAACGACCACAATGTTAACTTATTTCAACTAGCAACCTCAAATACACATTTGTTAGACTAAAGTTTCTAGGTAGCTTCACTGAAAACTCTCACAAGATAACACTCGTCCAATAGGGTAAACCTAGTGATTCAATGGCTTGTTACATATGTTAAATGCAACTAGATGACCTACGAAAAAGGCATTAGAAATAGATTTAAATTACAATGTTGTTGTATTACTAGAGACTAGCAATATTTAGGTTGGGGGGGTGTGATTAGTGCTTAAAGTTAGCATTTTCCTATGCTTTTTTGGGACTAATTGTGTTTTGATGGAGTTTAAGTGATGACATTTTAGGACCTAAAGTGAACAAAAGCTCAAGAACAACAAATATCACACTTGAGTGTGACACCAGTGCATTAGGAAACAAAATTGGAGAAGGTTGGAACAAAGCAAGCACGTTCGAACGACAACTCATGTTCGAACGTCCACTTGAACTATGAGGAGACCAGACTGCCGAGACCTGGCGTGTTGCAGTCAAGAAGGCAGGCCCTGAAGTACTTGAGTACCATGATCAAACGCCAACTACCGTTCGAACGTCCACATGATTTAACTGAAGACCAGAGTGATGAGTGCAAAACTCCAAGTCCTGCATGGAGTGTGGAAGTAGGTTTCCACAGAAGACCAAGACCACTTGAGTGATGTGGTCACATCTCATTTGGCATTTGAACGCCCCTAAAGAAAAAATAGAAGACATGTTCAAATGTCAGACAACGTTCGAAAGTCCATAAAAGCCAAACCAGAAGACAACGTCCGAACGTCGATTCACGTTCGAACGTCCTCCATAGACTGCCTACAGAGTAGTTGATTTTCATGGGTGACATACACTATTCACTCATCCTCTCTTATCTCCCCCCTCCCCTTCCCTGCCTATAAATACTCCCATTAAGGGAACTTCATGGGGTAATCTTTCTCTTGTAAAAGTAGGGGGCTAGAGCTTGGTTTGCAGGCTTAGACTACACCAAGAACTAGTAAGGATTTTGTATGGAGGTTTAGACTCCCACTCATTTTGATTAATCTTAGATGTATGTTATATTTGCTTGTGTTACATTTCTTGGTTGAGGAAAAAACCTTCCATTTGTTGGTTGAGGAAGCAACCGTCCACTTGTTGGTTGAGGAAACAACTCTCCATCTTTTGGTTGAGGAAGTCACCCTCCAAGAGTAACTAGCTTTCTTTTACTTTAAATGTTCTTTTATTTCACTTCCATTGCTTGAACTTCCTTTCTTCTTAGAAGAGTGAAACTCTTCCACTTTTCTAGAGATTTACCAAAGTCGTGAAGGGTGGAACATGATTCACTCATTCTTCGTCGAAGAACGGCTCCTCGCTTATTGTACTTTACTTTATAAGTTCTCTACTTGGAGGGATGAGCATCACTCACTTTTCTAGCTTTATCCAATCCATGAAGAGTGAGTAGTTCCTCATTCACTCTTTAGTAAGAGGTGATGAATATGTAGAAATTATCCGGAAGTTATATTTGTGCAATCCCTTTATGTTTTAATGCTTTATATTTCACTTGTTCACTTAATGATTGAATGTATCTAGCAAAGCTAAGGTACTTTGTATAACCATGAGTTCTTTCTATATCACGAATGACTCTTGCATGGAAAGACCCGTTGGTTCAAAGCAAATACCCCAGCTAGATCTTAATGAGAATATTTTAATCTTCACTATTATTGAACTTTATCTAAAGAATGGAACATTAATGTCATGGTTGGATGCCTTGTAGAAACACTTGCTTGTTTGTAGATGGGTTAAATCTTGGCACAGACAATTTTTTTCAACTTCTAGAAAGGCATCGGAATCATGTGCTTAATTCTCATAGTCCATCTTTACTTTCTAATTTACTTGCAGTTGACACGGGAGTTAATTGAGTTATAAAACACAAGTATAATAAATCAGATGACTAAATACATGTTCTGATCCTTAAGCTAAAGAGTGATTGTTTTACATTTGAACTTATCTTATATTTTGTCTAGAAAACTATTGGAGAGAATTTTCTATTCTATTCAAAGAAATCCCGTAACTTCAAACTCTCAAGATTTCCAATTACTTGGTCTCTACTACTTCTCACTTCAAAACACCAATCATAGTTCTCTGTGGATTCCACTCCGAACTTAACCAAATTATTACTACAGCTTGACTGCCTACACTTGGGTGTACACATTTCAGATCAAGTCACATATCACAAGTTATCTCATGTTACACTACTTTAATAATAATTTCTCTATTCTTATCTTCAATCCCAGTTATTAAAACTCTTCGTGGGATCAACCTCGGACTTAAACCGAAAAAACTACAATTCGATTACTTATGCTTGGGTCTATGATGTAAAGCAGGTCACCATACAGGTCGAATCACTATCCCATCAAAGACGGCATAGGTTAACTGAACACGTCCCTGGGGCAATGCCATCAATCATGAAAAATTGTCACCCATCGAGGTAGTCATGATCATAGAAAAGACATATTTAACCCCTAGTTAGAGCTGGAAAGCCACCTTCATGACCTGGGGCTGGGGGGGCAACTAATAATGATAGATTTAAGCTTGGGCCGCCCCTTCAAAGCCCAAAACATTTGATGAGCCCCCTTTTACATGGCAACCTAATGGCCCACCTAGCATGATCTCTTCGTCATGAAAGTGGACCACAACTCAAGGCAAGATGTCCAATACCATCCAACTAGATATATGATTGCTCAGTTGTCTCAAGCATGGCAGAGTAGACTAGCTCGAGAACTAGGAGCTCGGTACAGAATAAATCCCAAGCAACTCCTGTTGTGCCATACGTCTAGGGGGATAGGGGCACAACTTATGTTGATCCTAACAAACAAATATTCCCTTGTAAAGGGAATATTTGTATACATTCCGTTTTGAGGATTGTGGGCGCAAAATGCATAAGGGTGATAGATCCCGCTACAGGACAAATGAAAAGGGGACCACAGAATCATCAAAGAAAAAAAAAGAATCGTAGAAAACCCTAAATGACCACATGTATAAATAGAAGAAGAGAGTTCCATAATTTTATTCAGAATATACGGTGCAAAAAGGCTTAGAAACCCATTGTACTACCGTCTTATTCTTCAAGCAATACAACCCCTAATTAAGGAGCAAAAGCCTCTATTACAGTGGATATATCCTTGGTTCGACTAAGATGAACCACTTATATTTTGTTCTTAGATCCAGCATTAGCATCTACCTCCTTATTAACCCAAATATTCATAAAGCCCCACTGGACCTCACACTGTAGTTGTTCTGCACTGGGTAAAGCGATTTCAAGCACCATCAAACTCAATTTTCTAACACTTCCAAAATCTCTACTATACATCCTACCATCTCATAATTCAATAATAAAATTCATTAACTAAAAGCATATTTAACTTCTCAGCATTTAGTTATCATAATTTTAACCCCCCATGCAAATATTAACAAATAACACATTATCCCACAATATTATTAAATGATATGATATGCATGTTTGGGTCTCAGCAAAAAAAGCTCCAAAATTATATTTTACTATTTTTTTTAGCACAATAGATGATTTCCATGTTGAACAAAAGGAAAGAGATAATTCTAATTTTGAATTGTTAACTTTGTGTATATACCAACATAATTTCAACCACTTATAAATATATGAATATCTAAAATTTTAAACTTGATTCATGAAATTACTAAAACTATTATCGCACCATTGTTGATATATATTTACATATACACTGTAGGATTACAGTTGGATTATGATCTTTAAAAACTTTTTCTTTATCTATCTCTTTTAAGATAAAAGTAACACCAATAAGTAAGTATTTCCATTTAAAAAATGTATAGTACATATTTCAAAAGATAATTTTGATTATTGATCGTCCAAAAAATGGAAAAAGTATTTTTTTCTATACATCACTATTGAGTGAAAGGTACCAATGTTTGAAGCAAGACACATGGTACAACTAAAACAAGCACAGTATGTACATACACATATTCAAATATGTATATCCTAAGTAAATATATTTTTAGGCAAAAGAATTAAATTGAATCAATTGTGATACGTAAATTGATTTTCTGGAATCCAAATTCAGTCACGAAAAAAAAAAACAAAATAATCATTTAATTATGAAACAAATACCAGTAGGCCAACCGAATGTTAAGCCTTTCCCTGTCATATATACTATTTATAACTCATGTTCAAAGGCAGAACAAAACATAAAAATTTTGAGCTCCTTTTTTGAATACGTGGATATTATCTTATTTGGATAATATTTGAAATAAAAATTATATTAAATTATAAATTAATTAAATATTAAATAATTATATTTGTGATAAATTGGGTGATATAATATTTTTAAGAGAGAAAATATTTGGGAAAAAAAAATCTGACATCCTATATTATATATATATATATATATATATATATATATACACGTGCTAGCCGGCAACTTTAAGACCCCCACAGCTCTCTCTCACCACCCCACCTCCCGAAAACCCTCAACCCATCTCGTTCGCAAACAACACAAAAGCCCACTGTCGCACCCATTGAAATTCAACCCACCGAAGACGAAACTCTCAATTTGATGGATGTGCCACCAGATAGATCAACAAGAAATCTTCACAACTTCACCTTGCCTCGTTTGAAATGGGGCAACCAAAGATTCCTCCTCCAATGCATGAATCTGACAACAGCTCTATAGCCACCGGCGATACCTCCACCGATCATAGCAGATCCTCAGCTTCTGAAGCCACCGATTCCGACAGCTTCAACCGAAGAACCCGACGCAAAAAGGATCTGATCAGACCCAGATCTTCTAACCCTTCAAAGGGCCCGAATAAATCTCCATTAAACCCAAACGGTGGTGTTTCTGATAACGAGGGAATCGAGGGTTTCCGTCAGAAGCTAATGACCGATCTCAGAGTCGCCGACGATAGAATGAAAGTCCCGGGTGTTGGAGTTTGAGCCATAACGTATTTTTGTTAGTTTTGATAGTTTTGAGCAGACTAATTAAAGTTATAATATAGGTTTGATGTTATTAATTTTTTAATAAATTTTGATCTCTTTAAGTTTACTTTTGTATATAACCAATGCTCTATGGCAGACTAAATGAGATTTTAATTCGTTGAAAAAGAAAATATTTGGACAATGATGATACCTCAAACAAGCCCCAACTGTAAGTTCAGGTTAGGAGGTCAAGTCAAGAAGTTAGAAAAGAGATGAAAAACTCAAAAAACTAGGGGTAGAGCTCTCATTGGGGAGATCGTAGCAGGATCGACCAGAAAATAGTTGGATAACTGAGAAAATTGGGCTTCATGTTTAAAACTCTCTATCAACCAAGATTCTCTCCTAAAATTAAGGAGAATCTCATGAATAATGGGCAAAGATCTCGGCTAAAATCCCACAGAATAGGAGGCAGTCTTATAAATACTATGTAATGCCTCATCGAGAGAGAGAGAGAGCAAAAAAGAACCTTAATTAGATTATGCACTGTCTTGTATTACATTCAAATAATCAATAGAGAAGAAAATGAGCAAGAGCCTCCATTTAATAGTGGATTAGCCGAGCTTCAAAACCGGTGAACCACTATATTCCTACTGTACAAATTCTCCTATCCCTTAAGAAACACTTCATCACTGCCATTACGAAGTTGGCAGCCTAACTTCACCGTTGGTCCCACGCACTCTGTGGGAACGACTGTTCCTGTTACAAATAAGCTGATCTTTCAATGAATGATGGTGTCAACACGAAACATGAGCAGAAGTCAAACAAACCCATCTTGGATGCAGGACCAACAAGGAGCCACCAATGGCACACAGCCCGAGAACGTCCTAGAAACTGATCCTCCCATGGGGAATTCCTCCATAAATAAAGAGATGGAGGCCCTTCGCCTCGTCAATCAGCGCTTGATAAAGCAAAATGAGGAGCTCTTGAAGCTCTTACAGCATCCACAAGAGGCACGTCCAGCCCAAAAAGATCAAAACAGTCCTTATTACATGGATCAACAACACCTTGATCCACTTAGAGAAGACAACGAAGAAGGGGAGAATAGCCAGACCTTGGGACAGGTTCCCCAACTACCCCCTAGGAATAGTCACAATGAGAAAGTACAAAGTCAAAACTATGAAGGCAAAAAGAATGATGTCTTCCCTTATTAGCAGGAGAGAAGGAAGCAATATTGGGAGCAATGCTTCAAGGGCATCCAACAGGAGCTCAACCACATGAAGGAAGCGATCAAAAGTAAACCTTCAGTTATAATGGACGCCTTGGTGTAGTAGACTGAATCTCCATTCACACCTGGGGTGTTGCATTTTCCCCTCCCACCAAAGTTCAGGATGCCGCAGATAGAGTCCTTTGATGGAACCAGAGACCTCTTGGACCACTTCAATACTTATAAGAACCAGATGGAATTGCATGGGTACTAGGGCCCTGTACGTTGTCGAGCCTTTGCCATCACTTTGAAGGGTTCAGCCTTGGCATGGTTTAACAGGCTCCCCCTAGCCTCAATCTCTTCCTTCAAAGAGCTTTCCATTTCCTTTGTATCCCACTTCATAGGGGCTCGAACCTATAGAAAGTCGAGCTATCACCTTTTGAATGTGAAACAGGGACCACAAGAAAATCTCAGGTCATATGTCAAAATATTTAATTTGGAGTCATTAAAGGTGGATGTCCTAGACGAAAAGTTCGCCATCACTGCCTTTATAGTTGGTCTACGGGTGCAGTCTAAAGATTTGATGTTCTCTATATCAAAAAATCCTCAAGCAAGCATGGCCGAGGTGCTTGCCAAAGTGGAGAAATACATAAACGGCGAAGAAGCTCTTCTTTCTAAGGTAGGGAGCTCTTTTGTACATAGAGACAAGGGAAAGGAAGAGAAAAAGAGGAATCGAAGTCCCAGGAGAGAGAGGGAAAGAAATAGATCTCCAAAGAGAGATAGATCTCTCAGAAGAGACAAAGAGTGATCCCCAAAAAAAGGGGGAACGTTAGGGACCACTTAGGCCCCCCGCAACTTGAACTATAGCCGAGGTATGCACCTTAGCAATATACCCCTCTCACTGCGATAGTGTCCTAGATCCTATAGAAGGTGCAGAATGAGAAATTCCTAAGGTGGCCTCCACAAATGAAGACAAATCTGTCTAAAAGAGACCCTACGAAATATTGTGAGTATCATAGGGATCATGGTCATCATATCAACGATTGCATTCAGCTAAAGAAGGAGATCAAGTTCTTGATCTAGAGGGGACAATTACGACGATCTATCGCCCATGACAACCAGAACAAGGCTTCACCACCACCGGCACCCGAGCAACAAGCCCCTGCGTAGCACCAGTAACCCTTAGGGGGAGATCAGAGTGATATTTGGAGGATTTGCTAGCAATGGAGAATCCAGTGCAACCATGAAAGCACACTTGCGTAGGATCAGAAGCTGGCGAAGCACTGGAAGTACACACCGTGTCCAAAATACCTCGGCTGAGTACAACCATCACTTTTTCAGATTCAGACTTGGAAGGCTGTCAATATCCCTATGATGACCTGTTGGTTGTAAGGGCCATTTGTGGCTAACCAAACTGTTCATCGAGTTCTAATTGACAATGGGAGCTCGGTCGACATTATTTTCGCCTCTGCCTTTGACAAAATGGGCATAGGAAAGGAGAAGCTTGAACCAGTGACTGCTCATTTGATGGGGTTCTCAGGGGAGAGGGTGCTACCCCTAGGATCCATCTAACTCGTGCTCACTATGGGGGACCCTCCTTGTCAAGCTACCACCACTGTGAAATTCCTGGTAGTTAACGCCCCTTCTGCGTACAATATACTACTTGGGAAACCATCCTTCAACGCAATGAAAGCTATCCCCTCAGCATATCACCTAGTCGTAAAATTTCCTACAGAAAATGGAGTTGGAATGGTCCGAGGAGACCAACAAATAGCCAGGGAGTGCTACATGGCCTCTGTGAAGTAGAAAGAGGTTGAAATTATCCAGCTAGATGAGCTTGACATGAGGGACGAGCTGGACACCAGGCCCATACCATCAGAAGAGCTAGAGCCAATCCAGCTCGATGAGGAGCCTGAACATATTGTTTACGTGGGATCTAAGTTGAGCAAAGAAATGAAAGACCTACTCACCTAGTTCCTAAGGAAGAACATGGAAGTGTTCACTTGGAAGTAAGAGGACATGGAAGGTATTGACCCCTCAGTCATTACACACAAGCTAAGCATGAATCCCATTTGCAAACCTGTTAAACAGAAGCGAAGAAGTTTTGCTCCAAAACGCTAGAAGGCAATTAACGAGGAGGTCAGTAAACTTCTCCACGCCAAAGCCATTAAAGAGGTGGACTACCCTACCTGGTTTGCAAATGTAGTGCTAGTCAAAAAGACCAATGGAAAATGACAGCTCTGCATTGATTTCACTGATCTCAATCGAGCATGCCCCAATGACAGCTTTCCCTTACCTTGAATCGACTTGATCGTGGATGCAACTGCTGGGCATGAGCTCCTCAGCTTCATGGATACTTTCTTAGGTTATAATCAGATCAGGATGGACCTAGCGGACTAGGATAAGACTTCATTTGTGATTGAACAGGGAACTTACTGCTACCAGGTCATGCTTTTTGGATTGAAGAATGCTGGAGTCATCTATCAACGCCTAGTGAATAGAATGATCTAGAAGCAAATTGGAACATCCATGGAGTTCTATATCGACGACATGTTGGTAAAATTATTGAAGGTAGAGCTGCACATCGAGCACCTAGCAGAATCATTCCAAATCTTCAAGGAGTATAAGATGAAACTCAACCCTACAAAGTGCACTTTTGGGGTATCAGCAGGGAAGTTTTTGGGATTCATAGTCAATAGCAAAGGAATCGAGGCTAACCTATAAAAGGTTAAGGTAGTTCTGGATATGCGACCACTGTCCAACATCAGGGAGATCCAACGCCTGACATGAAGGATAGCCGCCTTGAATCGTTTTGTATCAAAATCAAGTGAAGTGCCAACTTTTTTTTCAAGTCTTGAAGAAGGCTTTTTAGTGGGACACCCCATGTAAAGAAGCGTGCAAAGCACTGAAGGAGTACCTAAGCTCTCCCCCTGTCCTAGTAAGCTCCTTAGAAGGGGAAGTGCTTACTCTTTATTTAGCTGTCTCGAATTTTTCAACCAGCGCAGCACTAGTTAGGGAGCGAGATAAAGCTCAACAACCAATTTACTACTATAGCAGAGCTCTAAGGGGGGCAGAGGAGAGATATCCAAAGATGGAAAAGCTAGTTTTTACGGCTAGGAGGCTTAGACCATATTTCCAAGCTCATACTATCGAGGTTCCAATAAATCAGCCAATGAAACAAGTGCTACATAAATCAAAGTCTTCAAGAAGGCTAGTTAAGTGGGCGATAGAGCTCAGCAAATTTGATATTAGGTATAAGCCAAGGACTGCAATCAAAGGGCAAATTTTGGCAGATTTTATCGCAGAATTCACTGCAGTAACACCCGCGGAAGCCATACTGCTAATACCTGACCTTCCCGTATGAAAACTTTCGATAAACGGAGCTGCCAATGCCCAAGGAAGTGGCGTAGAATTGATCCTGACCTCTCCAGATGGAATAGACATTGAATACACCCTCAGGTTTGGGTTTAAGGCTTCAAACAATGAGGCAGAATATGAAGCTGTCATTGTTGGGCTCAACCCTTGCTCATTCAATGGAGGCAGAGCAGCTGGAGATCAGCAACGATTCCCAGCTTGTCGTGAAACAGACAGAGGATTCATACGAGGCTAAAGGTGAGAAAATGGGTCTCTACCTTAGAAAGGTACAGGAATTGATCAAAAAGTTTGTGCAATTTAAGTTCAAGCACGTTCCTAGAGTCGAAAAATCGAGAGCAGATGCCTTGGCAAGGTTGGCAACAGCTTTGCAAGATAGGTTAATTTCAGTGGAGCATTTAGCAGAACCATCTGTATGCATGGAAGATGAAGAAGTTCTGCTTGTGCAAACACCACCGAGCTGGATAGACCCCGTCAGAGGGTATCTTCAAAATAGGATTTTGCCAAAAAATCCCAAAGAAGCTATGAAACTAAGAGTCAGGTCAGCCAGATTTTCTATCGTATAGGGAAACCTAGACAAACGAGGATTTTTGACACCTCTACTCAAATGTGTGGGAGATGAAGATGCTAACTACATACTCAGAGAGGTCCATGAAGGAGTCTACGACAATTACATCGGAGCAAGGGCCCTGATAAGAAAAGCACTGAGGCAGGGGTACTACTGGCCCACTATGCTCAAACATGTTGCAGATCTGGTCAAAAGATGTAAAGTTTGCCAAATATACGCCAACATTCCCCACTGCCCACCGGAGCTTCTAACATCGGTGGTGAGCTCTTGGCCATTTCAACAATGGGGTTTAGATATACTTGACCCCCTCCCTACGAGGGTTGGATAATGCAAGTTTGTCATTATTGAGGTGGACTACTTCACCAAATGGGCAGAGATAGAGCCTTTGATAACAATCATGGAACAAAAAGTCTAAAACTTTGTCTAATAGTCGATAATCTACAGGTTTGGAATTCCAGGGTCAGATATTTTAGACAATGGGAAGTAGTTCGATAATCCTAAGTTCAAGAAGTTTTGTGCCGAGCTGGGAATAAGAAATTTTTTTTCGATCCCAGCTCATCCCCAATCCAATAGGCAGGCAGAGGTCACCATTCGAATAATAAAGATCGCCCTGAAAACTAAGCTGGAAGCACTGAAAGGAAAATGGGCAGAGCAGCTCCCTGAGGTGTTATAGGCTTACAGAACCATAGCCAGGACAGCCACTCAAGAAACTCCGTTTGCGTTGGCTTTCAGAACTGAAGTAGTGGCTGTCGTGGAGATAGGGCTCCTGTCCCCCAGAACTGGGTTTAGCAACATAAGGCATAATGATGAGGCGCTGCTACTCAACCTCGATCTATTGGATGAGAAGAGAGATGAGGCCTTACAGCGCATAAAGCATTATCAGAGGAAGACAGTCAGGTACTACAACAAGAAAGTAAAGCACATGAATTACATGGTAGGGGATCTAGTGCTTAGAAAGCTTCTACTTGCGAGGAAGGACCCTTCCCACGGGAAACTAGGCCCAAATTGGGAAGGTCCTTATATCATATCAATGATTATCAGGCCCGGGAACTATGAGTTGCAAACTGAGGAAGGAAAAATTCTGCCTCATTCTTGGAATGCAGAACACCTTAAGAGGTTTTTTCAGTAAATTTTTCTGTAATAGAATCATTCTTTCAATTAAACTGAGAGCTTTTGACCCTCCCTTGTATATGCCTGCAAAAAAAAAATGCTTCCAACTCAAAGATGAGCTCTCCAGCGCATAAAACCAAGATGAGCTCTTCAGCTTATAAAATAAAGATGAGCTCTTCAGCTCATAAAACCAAAATGAACTCTTCAGCTCATAAAATTGAGATGAGTTTTCCAACTCATAAAGATAAGATGAGCTCTTCAGCTTATAAAATTGAGATGAGGTTTTCAATTTATAAAATAAAGATGAGCTTTTCAACTCATAAAATAAAGATGAGCTACTCAGCTCATAAAATAAAGATAAAATTTTAAGTTCATAAACAGAGCTCTGCAGCTAACTTTGAACAATTCAGTTCATAAAAAGAGCCCTATAGCTTAAGATGAACTCTTCGATTCGTAAAAAGAACTCTGTAACTCACAACTTACTTTACCAGTCCACTCAAAAGAGTCCTGAAACTCGTGAATAGAGACATATAACTAGATTCAAGATTACAAGTTCAAGAGTCCACAGAAGAACTAGTAGCTATCAAATAAGAGTAGAGGTTCATATATCCAGCAATAGTATGAAGGAAAAAAAAGGGGTAACAAGAGATATTCTCAATCCTTATTCGCCCTTTAAGCATCTCCAGAGCTCTACAACTTTCTCCTTCAGGCGGACTTTTTTTTCTTTTAGCTCATCCCTTTCCTTCTAGGGTCAGAAGATTTACAAATCTCTGCCCAGATGAGGATAACAGTATGGCAGCCAGAGAAGATCCAGATGAAGAAGAGGAGTCACTGGCATGACCACTTTTACGTTTTCCAGAGGAAGTACCAACGTCCTCAACCTCATCAAATTCAGAAGAACAGGAATCAACAGAATCTGGGTAAGAAACAAAGTCCATAGCGGCACCGGCAATACTGAACATAAACAAGTTATCTAATGTCACCAGCTTAGAATAGGACACAGGCTCAACTTCTATCATTTGATCAATTCGCCTCTTCTCTAACAAATCCAATTCGGGAGGACCTACCAACCAAATTAATTCCTATGATTAGGAGATTACATCAAGAGACCCGAACAAATACAGGTTGCCGACATACTTACCTGAATAAGAGTAGCTCCTCCAGGATCTAGGAACTCTGCACTCTCTGTAGTGTAGCTCTATGGATCTTGCAGAATCTCTAGTTATATAAAAGAAGCGATTGACCCATCCCTCAGGAGGAGAGGGAAGGTCAAACACCAGACAAAGCACGGGACCTCAGCCTCCTCGACGTCGAAAAAGTAAAAGAATTCTCCCACAGTGGGGAATTTGCCATCACCACCACGCAAGCGCCAAAACAGAAAGAAACTGATCAGGATGGCCAACCCCCTTGGAAGAGAGATGAGAAGGGCATAACCCACAATAGGCCAAGATGTAACCAACAACGGGATGAATGGAGAGACACAACACCATGTCCAAAGCCCCCTCAAAAAAGCAAGTCTCCCCTTGAGGGAGATAATTACAGGGCTCGTCAGAAGATGGGGTTCGCAAAGCTAGTTTCACGTCAAGAAAGAATTTTTTTCTTTATCCCGACTAAGTCTGAAGGTGACAATGACGAAGGCACTAAGTAATGGGTCTTCCACTCCCACTCAATTCCGCAGGAGCTTCGTTCCCTGAACAGGGGAGATTGGGGCAGCCATTAGAGTTGCAGGAAGGCAAAGGGGAGACGTGGGAAGAAGATTACAAAGGTGAAAAGCTTTTGAAGGAATGAATGTCCACAGAATCAAGAAGTCAAGATATTAAAGAATCAAGAAGTACACCGAACCCAAAGGCAACGAACCTTTGGGTTTTCAAATTAAGGCAACGGATATGTTTAAAGAAGGCAATAAAATATGGATAATAAATGAGGAGTTAATGACAAATTCTACCAATCATGAGTCATTAAATAGCCAAGGAAGGCTTGATACAGCCTTGGATAAGCCCAGGAGGTCGGATTCTTTCCTCGGTTACGACGGAATTCAATAATTTAAATAGTTGGATCACATCCCGAAAGAGACTTCTCAAATTTCTTTGGACTGACCAAAAGGGGAACTTTATTCCTGAGGCACAACAAAGCTTTGTGAGCATAAGCAGCTGCTAGAACCATATCCCTAGCAAAGCTAGCAGATGCACTAGAAGCAACCACACCCTAATCTTTACACCCAGCAACAAGGAGAAACCTTCCAAGAATGAAACCAGATTTTCAGGGGGTCAGTAAGCTCTACTGACCCTAATGGAGTTCTGGGAGGTTTGCACCAAGGGTTTTCAAGCTCCGGGAAATTAGGAGCTTAGTCAGGGGTATGCATGGTAGCTTTGGGCCCCGTTGCCTCAAGAGGGAAGAAAGAAGGGGAAAGAGGAACATAAGCATTTATGTAACTTAGCAAAAATAAGACAATAGACAAGCCCTATAGAAATAGGGGCTTCTTGGTAGAGGTTCATACAAGGCCAGCATCTAGGAGCGCTCTGAGAAAGAGACTTCTTGTGGTGAGGTTGGATTAGCAGAAGGAATAATAGCCTCAACATTTCCCTCTTACCCCTCATTCGCCTCAAGCATTTTCAGCACTTGATGATCCTAGGCAAAACTCAACCCCTGACTTTGGAGGTAAGATGCCTTTCCAGAGAGACCAGCTCGTATGGTTGTGTGGACCTTCTGATACATCTCCTTGAAAAAGCCTTATGTGGACTTCGGGTTAAACTTCTAGAAAGACTCTTCTTCCAACAAAGTTCCCGTGCATGCAACAACATGGCCTCCAAAGATGTACTTGTAATGGACCTCAGCATCAAGTTGCTTACTCTTTCCCAAATCCAGTAAACCTCTTGTGACTGTGAGGAATGTCAAGTCTACCATCCAATGCTCCCTTTGGGGTGGGCTCTACTTTAAGCTTTTCAAAAACAGAAAAGATCAAGAATCAGATGTACAAAAATAGAAGGTTAACATCCATAAGACTCCAGACTAAGTAGCCTCAACATTCCATTGATACTCCTCATCCATCTCAAGTAATAACAGCCCTCGACTGTCCAGCAGAAGTTCAGGACAATAAGTTGTAATATAACATGGGAGATTAACTATGGGTCCATGGTAGAGCTCGGCGATCCTGGAAGACTCTCTGAGGTCCCAAACATTTGGATATTTATGAGTTAAGTGTAGCTCGTATGGCTGCATGGACTTTCCAAGGCAGCTCCCAACTATTCAAACAAGCAGCATAATCTCTTTGACCAAACACAAGCATGGTAATCTCCTAAAGTCAGATCTCAATTCTTTTCCTCTCAAAAGAGCTCAGGAAGCCAGCAGACTTGTAGTTCCAGCAGCTTTGCTTTGAGAGGAACTCAGTTCCCCTCAAAGCAATGGGGGACAATGAGAGTACAGAGCAGTATGCGAGTAGCTAACTATAGAACAACGAGAGTAGATCTGAGAAAAGCAGAGTAGACTATATTGAAGAGCAAGTTGGATTGTGTTATTGTGTTAGAGCATAGTAGACTGCATTGAAGAACAAGTTAGATTGTGTTATCGTATTGAGCAGAGTAGACTGTATTAAAAGAACGAGTTAGATTGTGTTAGAAAACAATTAGAGAAAGAGAAAAAAATCAGTGCGTTTACCATTCAAACGAGTCAGGAAAGCAGGCCAAGTTTACATTCCCCAATAGAAGTTACAAATGCTAAAAAAAAAAAAGAAGGAATTAAAAGATCCTAAGTTTCTGAAGAGGGAACAGGTGGATGATCCTGCAATGTAGTTACTATAGCCTCAACAGCAGGAACAGAGGCAGAGCTCGGTAGTTCACCACGCAACCCTTCTGGCAAGGCAGCAGTTGAAATCTCAGAAGAGCCAAGAACAGGCGAGGAGGCTGGGGCCTCGATCTCAGGCAGAGCTCTAGTTACCAGATCAACAGAAAATGACATATTAGCAGGAACAGCTGGAGGAATGGACATTTTAGTACCTTTAAGAGCCCTATCAGAGGTAGCAGGAGCCAAGGTGCTGTCATTGCCGTCTGAATCAGACTCCTCCAACTCCTCCTCAGTGGGGATGACAAAGTCAAAGTCGAGGTCTAGGTAGGCCTTCTCCACTTTGCGCTGAAAGGCCAACCATCCTGAGGCCCACTTGGTGGTGACATCATCCTTCAGCTCGACTATTATGTCATCCATCTCCTTGACAGCTATCTTCTACACCTCGAGCTCACCGCATAACCTCTCGTTCGCCTCAGCCAGTATAAAATACTCCTTTCTAAGGCTTCTTGGCTAGCTTTGTTCTAGGCATTGGTTTTGAGTAACAACTCTTCCCTGGTCAACCTTAGCTCATCCTTGGTCTTCTTCTCTCTTTCCTCAGCCTTATCCTTAGCAGCTTGAAGGCCTTTGTAGTCAGAGGCCTGCTTCTCCATTTGCTCCTCGAGCTTTTGCACCTGAGCTCTGAGGCTCTCATTTTCAAAGGTCAACTCAGCGACTTTAAACTCGTATGTCTTCAAAGCTTTGACAGAGTCCTTTAAACATTAGACCCTGCCCATCAAGGTCTTCAAATGAAAAGCCATCTGTGGACAAAAAAAAAAGGAAACAGACATAGATCAGCACAATTTAACCACGCCGAGCTAAGAGCGAGTGTGAAAAATACTTACAATAGTTGCTCCCTAGAAAACTAAGCAGAAAGAGGCCTCAAGAGGTATAGTAAAGGCCCTCTGAATATCAAATTTAGGGAGAATGGATAAAATGACTCCAGCAGCCAACTCAGCATTGTCGAAGAAGGAGTCTTCATCAGTCTCCTGGCCCCCCCTCTTTTTGACTTTAGGACTCCAGAGAGGCAGTTGGGATGGTGGCTCAGGCGGTTCGGGGGGGTGCAAAGTCTGGCTTGATTCCAGTAATCAGCCCCAATGCTCCCTTAATCTCAGAAGAGGTGGGGGAAGTCAGCCTTGGCTCGGAAATCTTTCCGGGGGGGCAAACTGGGCCCTTTGAAGAGGAGAAGGGGTCAGGGATTGAGATAAGGGAGTCTGTCCTCCCTTGCTCAAGGCAGGAGAAGAGGGCACTCCCATCTTCTGCACTTTAGCTTTGTCAACGGGGCTACCTCTAGAGCTGGTATCGGCCTTCTGTTTGCCGCTTTTCCTACTCTTCTTCAGTAGGTCAAGTTTAGACTAGAGTTCTCAGGGGTAGATTTCATTATGGAGGAGCCTGGGAGATCTGAATCGAGCAAGTTAAACAGAAGAGAGGAAAAAGAAGGAAAGGCAAGGGAACCAATTCAAAAAGTGTTACCTTTTATGTCTTCAGGCCTAACAACTGAGATAGGGAGCGGAGCTTCTATCGATACCTTAGGAGGACTGAATCCCTGTGTTACTAAGACCTAGGGCTTGATGAGTTTGGAGTAATTCTCTGGATTATACTTCTCGAACTTTCATTTTACCCTCTCATCCTCAGCACTGAGCTTTGGTCGAATGCCTGAAAAACAACACAATGAGAGCAAAGGTCAAAAAGGCGACTCAATAATTCCCAAACCAGAGCTTAATCAGTTCGAGCAAGGGCTCACCTAAGTTATCAGGGGCGGACCAAGTTCTTGGGATACCCAGAGTATCAATCTTGTAAGTAGGGTTGTACTCCTAGTTGGTGCCCCCAATGAAAAAGAATTGTTTCTTCCAACCCTTATGGGAGCTCAGGAGGTGAGTAATGATCTGCCTAACCGTGGTTCGCTTGGAGATATATAAGAAACCCTCTGATGAGGTGAGCTTGACATTAAAAAGATCCACTAGCAAGAAAAGGCTGGGGACTCCAAGTCTATGAATCTTGAATAAAACAAGAAGACCCACAAGTACACCCCAGAAATTAGAAGAGAGTTGAGCAAGGCAGACATTGAAGTGTTACAAAACACTCTTGATGAAGGGATGCATAGGGAAGTGAAGGCCATTCTCAAAAGCGGCCACAAAGAAACATACTCTCTTATGAACTTGGGCAACGTATATGGGGTGTATTTATCTGGACACCAGGGCTGGACACCAGGAGGACAACTGTAACGAGCACTAAGAATTTTCATATGAGAAGAGTCAACCTCACTAGGTCCTACAAGCTCAGCATGCCTAAAGGCAGCCCCTGTGCCCGCTGCGCTATCAAAGACTCCTATCCCACTCACCTTGTTCTTACCTTTGATAGGATTAGGGGGCACAAAAGAAGACGATGGGGATGATTCCTCAATATTTTCCTCGGCATCGACAACATCCACACCGGGAAAATTATCGATTTACTCGCCTATATCCCCTAAATCAGTGTCCTTTTCGGTAGACCTTTCCCCCAAGAGAGAAGCAGAGGAGCGTGTAACTCTGGACGGAGTAGACATGACTGGACAGGAGAAAGGTAAACTGAAAGAACGGTAGAGAGGAGGAATACTAATTAAGCACTCCCTGATAACTCTAGAGTCAGCACAGTAGCTTCCAACAGCAAGGATTCGCACGATAGAAGACCAATCCATGAAGTGGGGGAGAGGAGACAAGCAGTAATTTCGATTCCAAAAGTAAAAGAACCGAAAGGCCCATAAATGTAATGGCCACCTCGAATTCGAGGGATCCAAAACGAGAAAAGGTGAAAAAGGGACAAAAGGGCATACCTAGGTGGGAAAGAGCAATGAACAGCAACCTAGAGCGAAATGGAAGAAAGAGGGAAATGCGAATCTTCAAATCAAACCTACAGAATTCGATCTTGAACGAGGAATCAGAGAATTCCAAACTAGAAAGCCAAGAAATCGCAAGAAGAGAGAAGTAGTAGAGAAGTTGAATAGTGGAATAGGGCGGTTCAGATAGTCATTTAAGCATTTAATTCCTGAGAGACGTGGACTAGAATGCACACAAAAAACGAGAAAGCCATGATTGCTAAAAATCGTCAAAAAGGCCTAACTCACGTGCAAGCCAAGGTCAGCCACGTGTAGATCCTACTCGGTTTAAAAAACAGCTCAACCCTTGCCCAAGCCCACTTGAACTAGGGGCTAGGGGGCAACTGATGAAACCTCAAATAAGCCCTAGTTGTGAGCTCAGGTTAGGAAATCAGGAAAGACACAAGGAACTCAGAGAACCAGGGGTGAAGCTCCCCTTGGGGAGACCGTAGCAGAACCAACCAGGAAACAGCTGGATGATTGTGGAAATTGGGCCTCATGCATGAAACTCTCAAACTAACCAAGATTTTCTCCTAAAATCAAGGAGGATCCCATGAATAATGGGCAAATATCTCGACTGAAATCCCACAAAATAGGGGGCAGCCTTATAAATACTATGTAACGCCTCATTGAGAGAGGGAGCAAAAAAGAACCCTAATGCACTGTCTTTTATTACATTCAAATAATCAATAGAGAAGAAAAGGAGTAAGTGCTTCAATTTGAGAGTGGATTAGCCAAGCTCCAGAGCCGGTGAACCACTATATTCCTACTGTGCAAATTCCCCTATCTCAAGAAACACTTCATCACTGCCATTACGAAGTTGGCAGCCTAACTTAACCGTTGGTCCCACGCACTCTGTTCACTCACATTAGTCTGCACCATCAGACAGTAACCTTATTAGAGTATTCTTTGTTTTGTCTTCTTCCTTGATATTTTTTTGATTGATTATTTTGTGTGTGAGATTATTTTTTGAGTATTTCATATTATTTTGAACAGAAAGAGAAAGAATCGGAGATATCAAACTCTCCCAAGCCATCGAATTTGTGGCCTTGCAGAGCTCCCTATAAGGCTCTAAACGAGTCCTGTGGAAGCAGCAGTGGCGGAGGACATGCAAGGAAGCAGGAGAGTCCAATGGCAACAATGAAATCCACTAGGTTGAGAAATGTGGTGGCAACTGAAAAAGAGACTCTGGAGAAGCGAGATAATTGCCAAAGACTTGGGCCATGTTTGGTTTGTGATCCAGAAATAGTTTTTTATTTTCAAAATTTTAAAAACACCAAAAATCTATTTGTTTAGGATTTTTGTTCTCTAAATTTTGAGAAAAAAAATGAGATTTGAGTCAAACAAACAGAAAACAAGGAGAACAATTTTAGATGTTTAGATATGTGTGTGTATATATATATATATATATATATATTTAGGCTGTCCAAACAGGTTTTACTATTTTCTGTATTGTAAAATTATTTTTGAAATTATCTAACCAAACAAGTGTTTTATCTCAAAACATATCAAAATCACTTTCTTAAAACTCTTCTCAAAAACTATTTTTGAATATTATTTTTTGAAACGTAAACTAAACAAGTCCGTAAGTTCTCGCTTATGAAGAGATTGAGAGTGATTTTTTGGCTATGACTGGAGCAAAACCACCTTGGAAGCCCAAGCCCAAGGCAGTCTGGGTGCAATCGGATGTGAGAACAAAATCATTTCTTTTCTGTGGCAAATGCTAGTTTTTGTTTTTTTTTTTGGTGTCTACGATTCCCTAGCTAGTCCCTCCCTCCTATGTGCGTGCGTGCGTGTGTGAAACTGATTTGTAACTTATACTCTTTGCAATCACTTTTTCTGGGGAAACGGTTGTTGGAAATAACACCTGATAGGTATAAGTATTCGATTTTCCCAAACCTAGGAAAGGTACCTTTTCTTCATCCTTTTCATTATTTGTTAGTTTGATTTGTTTTTTTTTAAAAAAAAATTGGAATATTTTAAGGTTTTTAACTATAATTTTTATGATCAACTATTTTAAGCAGAGTTAAAGAGCAAGTGTCCATGGCTGCTGGGAGTTGTGAAAGTTCTGGTTTTTGACTGGTATTGCAATGAGAGCAAAAATAGGCATTCAAATGATAATAGTATTGAAAATCCTAATGATCTGATGCAATGCTTGTTCTATATATGTTATGTTCTACAAGTGTGAATATTATTTACTTTTCATGGGTAAAATATTTTCAGTTTGTTAGATGTTTTTATCGATTTTCTATAGCTTAGGTGGTATTATGGATTTTAAAAGACAGAAATGTCGTTTACAATTATCTTGAATCGTATCAATAATATTTTGCTATTTTTGTTAAACTCGATCATGCGCAAAGCAACACGTGAATCATTTTAAAGTATAGTTATGTTTTAATTTTATTTTTGTAATTGTTTGAAATCATACAAACACAACAACCTATAAATACTTATGAATAAAATAATGTAGTAAACTTGCTACAATTCATATGATTTACACTAGAATGTTTCTGAAAGAATGTTAGTTTTTAGGATTAATTGCAAATTACACCCTGAAAGATCGTTCGAATCTCAATTTACAACCTCAAAGATCAAAAATCTCAATTTGCATCCTCAAAGATAGAAATTTATATCAGTGTACACCCCCAAAAATCAAAAATCTTAATTTGTATCCTCAAAGATAGAAATTTGTATCAATGTGCACCCCTAAAGATAAAAAATCTCAATTTGCACCCTCAAAAATAGAAATTTGTAGCAATGTGCACCTAAAACTAAATTGATAATGTAAAACCGGGTAAATTTAAACTTTTGTAAACAAGGGCAAAACGGTAATTTTGTCGCTACAGTACAGGTTAAAAATCTAAATTTTTCTAAATCTCGGATGATGATATGGAACTCACCGTTGAATTCGTCTCGCGAAATCTAGTTACCACGTCAAATTTAATCAGATTTCGAGATAGTCGAATTTTTCGTGTTTTGCAAGGCAGTCGAGTCTCGGGTGACCCAAAAATGGAATTTTCAATAAAATTTTGAAATTTGGGAAATAATTAAAGGAAAATTAAAATAAACTTAATTTGAACTTGAACCGAGACGAAATTTAATCGTTTCAAGATGAAAACGGACCCAGAAACAAAAGGGTCATGTGGCGCGTTGTTGGCCAAGTATTCTAAGAGTATAAATAGGGGAAAAAATCAAATTTTTCCCCCATTTCTTCAGTCGGTTAATGTGAGAGGGGAAGAGGGGGAAAAGAGATGATTTCTCCACTTCTCTCTACGATCTACGACTCTACGGTGCTCAAATCCACTCGGGATAAGAACAAAACTTGTTCTCCTAGCCGAGAGCTACGTGACCATACCAAAAAAGACGGGTTTCACTGAAGGTTAAAAAATGAGATTTTGGGGAAGTGAGGATTCAAGGTTGTTTTGGGTTCTTAGGGCTTCCAAACGTCATTTTACGCTTCTAGAGGTAGGAGTTCTCCTACTTTGGTTCATTTTCTACTTGTAGTGTTATATGAAATGTGTGGATTAAAAGAGAATATGTATTTCACTCATTTATGTATATGACATGGGTGAAATGGGTATGAAAAACGAGTATGTAATGGGTTGGAATAGAATTTCCTAGCTTGAAATTGTGATGTAAAAATTGTTTGTTTGATAATTTCATAGGGAAAGTGATTATATGAGTATGCTATATGTTTTATATTATGTTTTGTGAATGAGGTGAAAATTCTTATGTGATAATATGAATTATTGCCGTGAAGGTGTTTGCCAAAATGCCTATGTGTGGATTGAGTTGTTATGACTTGATGATGTATAACATGCTTAGAAATGTGTTAAAAAGAAATGTTAATATGTGCTCCTTGAGATATTGACATTGTGATAATTTATGGAATTCATATGCATATGATACGAATCTCCATGGTACATGTAGATATGTGGTTTAAAATTGCTCATATGACATTCATTACATGTGGACACGATGTTGGAATAACAATAATTCATTACATTGTATATGGACGTAGAAATCATAATTTATGGATGTGGGTGCATGATTGGCATCAAACACCACGTAGGTGGATGATGGACGGGCTCAAAAAAGTTGGATTGAATGTCCGACTAAGTCGCACGGTTGCATGAAAAAGACTTGGGTCGGGGTAGCAAAAAGGGTTAGACTATCCCTCGGGTGAGAGACCCGGTATTTGGATACACACTTTCGTTGGTATGAGAGCTCATAAAGTGTGTCGGTATACGCAAAACCGTTGGTGGAAGTCCATGAATTCCATGTTGATTGGGTAACCATTGGTGTAAGTCCATAAATACCCACCCCAAGAAAGACCCAGAGATTTTAGTTAGTCATTAGGTGTGTAACACAAATGACGGGGGCTTAGGGAGCCCGGTTTGATATTCACTGCATAACATGAGGTGAAGGTAGATAGCCGGAGCTAGAAAAGCTCGGTGTTAATACACATTGACATGACATGTATTGTAGAGCTGGGAAGGGCTCAAGTAAATTGCATGAATGAGCATCATCTCATTTCATGACATGGTATGTTAGATTTCAATCTTGACTTGTTTAAATATTAATTGGAATGGATTTTAGTTGTGTTTTGTTGCATAACACATTGCATATGCACATAGGTGTGGAGTAGCCCTTGTAGGAAATTTTCTACTGCGTTTTGGCTCACCCTATATGAGAATATATTTCAGGTGCGGGGTTCGTACCAGTGGAGGACTCACATTCGGGGCCTCAAAGATGAAGAAAAGCCGGTTTGTGACTTTTGAAAACAAGTTTTGCATAAAAACTTAGGTTATATTCCATTTTGAATTGTAATTATATGGAATGGGTTGTAATAACCTTGTATGGATCATGTTTTAGGTATTAAACATCATTATACAAGTTTTATATGATGTTGAAAGGAGTAAGGATGAATTGAAAATGAAAAATTGATGAAATAGGAAATTTTTGGCATTCAATAGAGCGTATCGGTATACTAAACCTCATGGAGTTCGGCATATTGGTACGGCGTACCTGTACACTTCTTTGCTCCAGATCAGTTTTCGTAGAATGGTCATAACTTTTGATCCAATCGTTAGATTTTGCTGAAATTTTGACACAATACAGAAAACATCTAGATCTACAACTTTCCTGTTTTGAACTTTTCTCGATTCTGAGTACATCATGGTCAACATGGAGGCATACTGGGGTACTTCCACCAGATGGTGCTAGTGCTGGTGCCTTTTTTACCAAACACCAAAGACCTCCTTATGTATTCACTTCTAAGCCTCCAAATTCTCATGTAATGTGTCTATATCTTTACCACACATCCAACATGGTTGCAAGGTGGGCAAAGCGTACCGGTACGGTACTGTCCAGAGAGTTTAGCGTACCACTACGGCGTACCGGTACACTCCCTCAAACTTTGCAAATTTCTTATTTCTTGTTATGCTTTTGAACCATGGTTTCCTTAGTTCCCTTGAAACAAATGGACCTTAAAAGAGATATATTTGGGTATATTGAACCTCGATAAGAGTAAATGAATAACGAAACACGGGTAACACATGAGTTAAAATCCCGGGTATTAAGATATTATTGGTGAGTTGTCGGCTCAAGTGACACTCACGAGCATTCTGCGGGTTGATGGGTTGTCAACGAGACCCCCAGTTTTTGGGGCGTCACAAACAAATTATACCTAGATCCCCTTATGCTTGTCACTTAATCATTTGGATCCCTTCACATTTAGAATATTACTCTTACATCTCATGAAGTTTATGCACGTGTAACATGTAACCCATTTTCGTTGATATCTGTTAATATAACCGTTAAAAAATATGATTTTATCCCAATAATAAATTATAATTTCATATTACCCTTTATTTTATAGGTTCAATATATTCTAAAGTTCAAAATTAAACTTACCATTTGAATCTCTAATAGAATAAAGGGGTTGCACATTGAGTGATATATTGCATTGTATATAAAAAATATTATATAAATATCTACATTCTATTGGACATTCAAATAATAAGCTTGATTTTGAACTTTAAAGTATATCAGATCCACAAAATAAAGGGTAATATGAAATTATAATTTTTTATTAGGATAAAATCATATTTTTTAACGGTTATATTAACCGATATCAACGAAAAGGGGTTACGTGTTACACGTGCACAAACGTCATGAGATATAGGAGTAATATTCTAAATGTGAAAGGGTCCAAATGGTTAAGTGACAAACATAAGGGGATCTATGTATAATTTATCAAATTTAGTTTTACGTGCACCTTAATACAAATTTTCATCTTTGAATGTGCAAATTGAGATATTTTATCTTTGGGGGTGCACATTGATACAAATTTCTATCTTTGAGGGTGTAAATTAAAATTTTTGATCTTTGGGGGTTTAAATTGAGATTTGAACTGTCTTTCGGGGTGCAACTTGTAATTAACCCTAGTTTTTATTTATTTTTCTATTAACGCTTACAATTTTGAGTAATTACTTTCTTATAAAACTATTTCCTAAGATTTTGAAATTTTGACATTAAACTAAAAATTTAGATGAATTATATTTGTAATATCAGTGAAATGGCACAAAATACATATAATGATTCAAGTCTCCCTCCTCCCTCCCCTCTCCTCTCCTCCCCCCAAAAAAAAAAAAATTAAAAAACAAAAATATAAACACTTATTGTGTTGTAAAAAAATACATAAATAAAAAGGATTTAAGTTATCATGATTATACAATTATACACAATTAGGGGTGTCCATGGGCTGGGTGACCCATGGGTCCCGTTACCTCGGCCCAGAAAAAATAGGCCCGATAGTTGGTCTGTTCGAGCCTAATAGTTTGAGTTTGTCCCCAAACCCATTACCTGGCCCAAGAGCCCGCCCACCAAGCCCAGCCCGCATATCCTTCATTTGAAAAAAAATTATACTTTTAGACCATTAAGTTTGAAACATTGAAATAAGTCTTCTAATGTCAGAATTTGATATTTTAAAAATTTAGATACAATAAATAATATATTATTTTATTTTTCATGTATTAAACATACAAGTTTTAAATGATAGAGTAATGTAAATTATAGACAAGTGAATATGTGTCAGCTTAGTTGGGATATATTCATTCTATTGGATGTAGTTCATTCCGTAATCAAAAATAAAATAATAAATTATTTTATTTTTATCAATTTTAACTCTACTTTTGATTCAAAAATATAATTTACAAAAACATTAAATTATAAAAATATTTATTATTTTTAAATGAAGTTGTATATAAAAAAGCTTATGAGCAGGCCCGCCCACAGGCCCACTCAGAAGGCCCACCCAATAGATTCGAGGGTTGGGTTGCGGGTAGGCTACCCCTACTTGAAGCCCAGCCCGATAAGTTACTTGGGTAAGAGCTTGAGCCTACACTAACCAGGCCCGATCCGAAAAATTTTGCGAGCCTAGCCTGACCCGGTTCATGGACACCCTTATACACAATTAAAAGAAAGTTGGGTTATAGAAATGAAATAAGTAATTAAGTTAATGGTAGTAAGCCAATCAATTTAATTAATAACATTCATAGTATTAGTCATCATCTAACAAAAATAAAAAAGTAAAAACAACCCTATTCTAGTGTTACTAATAAGAGGATGCTTTGATACTAAAATTTATAAATAGAAGAAGACGAAAAGTTGGGTTTGATATTATTACTAAGGATACATCAAAATAAATTCTATGATAAATAAGGCTCAACGTGTCTTTATACATAGTTTGATAATCAACTAATAAAAATAAGTTTTACTTCTTTGAAAAGTTAAAGTTGTCTTTTAAAAGGAAAATAAAAAGCTTGATTATGTATAATACTAATGAATTTTTATTAATATGAATTTTTTATTAATAAGTTTAGTATTGCATTTATTCAGTTTAGTATTGCATTTATTCTTTAATTTAAGAGTAAAGTAATTCAACAAAATTTAATGTTAATCAAGTCCTATACATTGAATATGATTAATATTGTGATTATGCTTTCTTGTAGGGGTAACATAATCAAATAAAATTTTTTCTAACACAATTCTCAAGTTAAGAGTTTTTAATACTAATATAATTCTTAATTTATAAGTTGTTTATTTTTTCAAACAATTTTTGATCAAATATAACTATTGATGGTATTTTGATACGACCCCTGGGAGTTGCTTTTGCTAAAACTCAAATAGTTGCTTGAAAACTCGCTTTAAATATAAAACTTTGAGTATTTAGAGATGCTCTTGTTATTCCCAATAAGACGGCTCGGTAACAGATCGCTTCTTCCAAAGCACGCCTCATTTTTTATATCGAGCCGAGCCGAGGATTGTTTACAATCAGTCGTGTTCAAAGCTCTTTCAAGCTAATAAATTTGCTTTCCTGGAAATATGTAATATCCCTGCCCCGCTCTCAACGTAAAGGAGGGTGGAGTGAAGCTTCCCTTTTTTTTCGAACAATTTTTGATGAAATATAACTATTGATGGTATTTTGGACAATAGGGATAAAAAATAGACTTATTCCCAAATAAGTTTTTGAGTGAATTTAAGTCTAAATAAGTTTACAAAAAGGGACCGACCTCCAAAGGACCAAACATAAATTCATAAAATTTAGACCTAAAATTCTAGTGATTACAAATTTTGGGGCCTTAGGTAGCCACCTTGGTGACCTATGCATGGGGCCGGCCCTGATCCAAATTGAATGAAATTCAAATTATATGCAAGTGTTAAAGAGCAAGTCTCACATTGCCCATGTCGTATGGCCAATGCCATATTTCAATGAAAAGAGAAAAAAAGAGCATAGTCTACTTTTCCTAATAACTATCAGCAAAATAAAATATGTTATATGCAAAAAGCTAATTAGCGAGTCGATGATCGGGAAACCCTCTAGTGACCTATTTAGAAATAACCAAAGAAAAAATCTTTTCATCCATTGATTACAGATAACAAGCATTACAGATCTCTCCCTTTGTGGTAGAAAAACCATATATGTTCTCCGTTCATAACAACCTCTATGTCTCCTTAAGAAAAGGGAATTTGCTTCATCTATAATAGAGTTCTATCATCACACCTTCTCTGACTATTTGAATCCATAAGTGCATTCAAACATTTTTGACAAGATTTATTTGAATGTGACTGTTAAAAACATGAACATATGATGCATATGCGTTAGATTTTGTTGTCCACCTAATATGAATGATGAGAACACGAAATTTCGTAGTTAGATGAGTGCTAAAATAAAAGTAAAAGAGCATATGAGTTCAATAATCAGAACTTGAGTATTATATTTTTAAAGGAAAAGAAGGGAACTGATTAAGATTCTTGGACAGTACACACGAATGATTGCATCAAAAAAAAATTAACCAATGCATGTTGTTGCCAATCCTACAAGAAGATTGAAAAGGAATATAATAATGCAATCAAAAACCTGTAAAATACTTACGATTCATCTCATAAATCTTTTCTCATTGTAAATTTGTTTAAAGAAATGGAAAATTGGAGAAAAAAAAATAAAAAACTTAATTGATGCGGAACTTACAATTTAAGGACGTTATTAATCACGAAATCCCAACAGTCTTGTTCTTTAACCTTTTGTGTATAGTCTAGACAACAAATTTGCACACATTAGAATCTGCAATCAAGCTCGAGTAAATAAGTTGAAGATAGGGGGCTGCTGTGGAGTGTTTACCAGTGTGTTTACATAGTCCATGGTTGAAATTTTCAGGGCTTCAAATTCAAAATAGAGGTTGTTGATTAGTAGTTAAAATTAGCATCTTACTATGTATTTTTAAGACTAATTATATTTTGATAGAGATTCAATGATAACATTTTAGGAGAAAGATTGTACAAGGGTCTAAAGTCAATGGATACCAAACTTTCATGCAACACCCACATGTTCGGAAAGAAGATTGAAGAAGTTTGAAAAAAGGCATGAATGTTCGAACGCCAATCCATATTCAAACATCCTCTTGAATTATTTGAATACCAGACTGCTGAGGTGATGACATATGGCGTTTTGCAGTTATTTTCACAGAAGACCAAGAGCTACTTGAGTGCAACGTTCGAACGCCAATCCACGTTCGAACGTACTTTGAATTATTTGAGGACCAGAATGCCAGGGTGATGAGACATGGCTTTCTATCTACTATAGGTGACAAGAGCCACTTGAGTCCACATTCAAACTCTATTAAGCGTTCAAACACCCATAATAAAAGACGAGTCAACGTTCAAATGTCATTCAACATTCGAACGTAGTTCTCAAACAGGCTGCAGAGTGGTTGATTTTCTATCCAGACCTTGGGGCATTCACTTGGACTTTGAAGATTTTGTACTATTCTTTTACACTTTTTTACCCCCTCCTCATTGCCTATAAATACTCCCATTGTGGGAGCTTCAAAGGAGACTTAGTCTTAGACTTAGACTTGCACTTGCATACACTTGCACTTAGTTATAGATAGACATACATAGAGGGAGATATATCATCTTTTGGTTGAGAAGGAACCCTCCAAAAGTGATTAGATTTCTTCTACTTTTATTATTAGTTTCATTTACTTCAATTATTTGAGCTTCCTTCTTCCCTCAGAGGAGTGAAACTCTTTCCCTTTTCTAGAGCTTTACCAAATCTATGAAGGGTGAAAAGTGATTTACTCATTCTTTGTTGAAGGTAGGTTCCTTGTGTAGTGTGTTTTATCTTGTAACTCCTCTACTTGGAAGGATGAGAATCACTCACTTTTCTAACTTTACCAAAGCCGTGAAGGGTGAAAGTGATTTACTCATTCACTATTTAGTAAGAGGTGATTGACATGTATAAATCGTTCAAAAGTTATATTTGTGCATGTCGTTTATGCTTAATGCTCTATCTTCTACTTGTTTATTGAATGATTGAATGCATCCAGCAAAGCTAAGGTACTTTGCACAACCATGAGTCATTTCTATGACATAAATGACTCTTGGCATAGGAAGACTCATTGGTCCTTTGCAAGTACTCAAGCTAGATCTTCATGACTACCTTTCAATCTTCACCATTATTGTGCTTCAACTAAAAATGGAATGCATGCCTTGTAGAAAGACTTACTTGTTTGTAGATGGGTCAAGTCTCGGCATAGACAATTCTTGTAAATCTCTACAAAGACATCGGAACCATGCTCTTAATTCTCATAATCCATTTTTATCTTTCGATTAACTTTATGTTAACACAAGGGTTAATTGAGTTCCCAAGCACAAGTATAGCAGTCGGATGATTGACTACATGTCCAGATCTTCAAGTTAAAAGGTGAATTTTACATTTATGAGAATATTATATTTTATCTAGAAAATTCCCTTGGAAAGAATCTTATATTCTGTCCAGGAAAAATCCATAAAGGTCATCACTTTTAATCTCAATGGTTCTAATCACTTTGGTCTCTGTCACTACTTATTTCGAAACACCAACATTAGCTCCCTGTGGATTCGAATCTGAACTTACTGGATTATTATTATAACTTGACCACCTACACTTAGGTGTACACATTTTGGATCAAGTCAAGTTGGCGGGGAGCCAAAATGGTGTTTTAAGGTAAAAGGTGAAAAGACCTTCACTTGTGTATATATATTTTATTGTGTATAATTCTTATTTTATGTCTAAGGATGATCCTCACTTTCAAAATTTGTTAGAAGAATTAGTTGGGTCTGTGAATCAATTTGAACCATCTTCACCTCGATCAATAGCATACTCTTTTGATAATAGTATGACCAATAATGAGAGACAATGGGAAGTTCTAGAGAGAGAAAGGAAAATTCCTAACATTCGAACTCTACAGGATTATTTGCATCTCACATGAAAACAATGTCCCCTCTTGTTTTGTGTTTCCTGCAAATGCGCATCTCTTTAATGTAAAGACGGGGATAGTGCAACTACTACGTCAATTTTATGGACTCGAAACTGAAAACCCGTATCTGCACATAAAAGATTTTGAGGAGGTATGTGGAACATTTTAAGACAATTCTGAACTGACCAAGTTGAAACTTTTTCCTTTCTCTTCAATGGACAAAGCTAAGCAATGGATAAACTCTTTGAAAGTCCATTCAATACCAAATTGGCATGCATTACAGAATGAGTTTTTTAGAAAGTTTTTTCCCCTACACCGTACCAATGCACTTAAAAGGCAAATCATGAATTTTTTTGTCGAAGAGGGAGAAACATTTTACCAATGTTGGGAGAGATTCAAGGATTTTCTCGAATTCTGACTACACCATACTTTTGAAAATTGGACTTTGGAAGGATTTTGCTATGATTCCTTGCACACTAGACTACGTAAGTTTGTTTACCAATTTAACAAATGTTTATTTCTGCATAGAGTACGTTCCGATGAAAGAAGAGTGCTTGGGAGATAAGTCAAAATTGAGGGTTGGGTGTCTTAATGTCCATGGTGCTAACTCACTCTGACAAGTAATCTCACACACATATCTGTTCGACTGAAGTTTGTGGGTAGCTTCACTGAAAAACCGCTAAGGAAACCTAGGGTTTTAACAGCTTATTGCATGCTAAATGCAACCAAATGACCTACAAAAATGGCATTGTAAATAATTTCTCATTCAATTTTTGTTGTATTACTAAAGACTAGCAAAATTTAGGCTGGGGAGTGTGATTAGTAGTTAAAATTAGCATCTTACTATACCTTTTTAAAACTAATTATGCTTTGATAGAGTTTCAATGATGATATTTCAAAAGAAAGATTGTACAAGGGCCTAAAGTCAATGGATACCAAACTTTCATGCAACACCCACATGTTCTGGAAGAAAATTGGAGAAGTTTGAAACAAGGCATGAGCAATCGAATGCCAATCCACGTTCGAACGTCTTCTTGAATTATTTGAAGACCAAACTGCTGAGATGGCATATGGCGTGATATAGTTATTTTCACAGAAGACCAAGAGCTACTTGAGTACAATGTTCAAACGCCAATCCAAGTTCGAATGTACTCTTGAATTATTTGAGGACCAGACTGTCAAGGTGATGAGACATGGCTTGTTATCTACTGTGGGTGACAAGAGCCACTTGAGTCCATGTTCAAACTCCATTAAGCGTTCAAACGCCCATAATAGAAGACATGAGTCAATGTTCAAACACCATTCAACTTTTGAACGTAGTCCCCAGACAGGCTACAACGTGGTTGATTTTCTATCTGAACCTTGGGGCATTCACTTGGACTTTAAAGACTTTGTACTATTCTTTTACACTTCTTTACCCCCCTCCTCCTTGCTTATAAATACTCCCATTGTGGGAGCTTCAAAGGAGACTTAGTCCTAGACTTAGACTTACACTTGCATTTAGCTATAGATAGACATACATAGAGGGAGATATATCATGTTTTGGTTGAGGAGGAAACCTTCCAAAAGTGACTAGTGATTAACCCAAATAAGTATATAAATTAATATAATTAAATAAATTAATTTTGTAAGATAAAATAGTTAAAAATTGTAAATTAGGGTTTGTACGTAAACTAGGGTTTTATGTATATACTATTTGAAAGTACAGGGTTTTTATGTAGAATTACCGAAAATCAGGAGGAGTAATCAATAAAAGCTTAAACAACTAAGGAGGCAAGTGTAATTCAACAATAAGAACATGCAAGAACATCATGGAAAGTCCACTAACAAACAAGGACCGTCCGGACGGTGGTGGTGGTGTTTGGATGGTGGCTCTTGGTGGTTGATGTCTATCTTTCACCTCCTGCTTTCCCGGTGGCCTATAATTATGGCCCTTCAGCTTCTGCATCTAGGAGTTAGAGACTTGGAGAGAGAGGGTAGTCCAAAAAATAAAAGAAAGAAACAAGAGAGAAAGGAAGGAAGAGAGAAGATTTTTGAAGTGAAACCCTGGTCCGTCCAACTCTGTGATGCCCCTAAAACCGGGGGTCCTTTTATCAACCGTTGACCACCCGTCAACCCGCAAAAAATATCCATAATAGTCACACAACTTGACTCCACGTTATTAACATTCCCTTTATCGGGATTTCAACCTACACGTAAAACTCATGTTCATTTTATCATTGGATCCAACCGTGGTGCAACATACCACTATTCATACTCTATTATAGTCCATTTATATCCTTGGAACCCAAGAACTCATAGCCCAAAGACTTGACAATGCATTCTTAAAATTTCAAATTTTTGAAAAACCTTCCAAAAGGTTTTGCTCGACCTTCAGGAAGGTTTTACTTACTGCAAAAGTTCCTTCAGAGGTTTTTCATCGACCTTCCAATAGATTTTCATAAGCCTTCCGGAAGGTTTCATCAACCTTCCGAAAGATTTAGCATATTGGAATCCCTACCTTTAAGAAAGATGTGTCGACCTTCTGGAAGGTGTGTTCAAACCTTCCGGAAGAAGTTGCACACTGGATTCCTTAATTTTAGAAGAATGTGAAGACCTTCCGGAAGGTTTCACCCACTGTTCAACAGTTTTTCCTTGTCTTTGTCCAAACCTTCCGGAAGGTTTGTTTCGACCTTCCGAAAGATTTTGCCTAGAATTGATTGTTTCACCTATTTTTTTTTCATTTTCAATTCATCCAAAACATTTCCAAATTCATTCCCAACATGAAAAATATAGTTTTCTACATTATACATGATCCATACAAGTTCTATCACATTTGATTTCACATATTTACATGCCAAAAACCTATTTTCCACAATTGTTTTACAAAAACCCAAAATAAAGTCACATTCTGGCTTTCTTCATCCTTGAGGCCCGAGTGAGTGTCATCCATCGGAATGTACCCCGCACCTAAAATGTGTTCCCGTATAGGATGAGCAAATGCCAAGTAGAATATTTCCTATAGAGGCTACTCCCCAAACTAAGTGCATATGTAATGTTCACATGTAACATTTTTCAACAACAATCATTCCAACCAAGATTTAAACAAATCAAAGTTGGAATCTAACATGACATGCCATAAAATGAAATGATACAATTCATGCAATTTACCCGAGCCCTTCCCGGCTCCACAACACATGCAATGCCAATGTGTATAAACGAAGAATTTTTAGCTCCGCCCGTTTACCTTCACCCCATGCTATGCAGTGAGTGTCAACACTAGGCTTTCCAAGCCCCCACCATTTGTGTTACACACACAATGACTACTTAAAATCTCTGGGTCTTTCTTGGAGTGGATATTTATAGACTTACACCGACGGTCACCCAACCAACATAGAATTCATGGACTTCTACCAATGGTTCTGCATACACCGACACACTTTATGAGCTCTTATACCAACGGAAGTGTGTATCCAAAATATCGGGCCTCTCACCCAAGGGATAGTCTAGCCCTTCTTGCTAACCCTGACCCAATTCTTTTTCATGCAACCGTGCAACTCAGCCGGATATTCAATCCAACTTTCGTGAGCCCACCCATAATCCGGTGATGCCAACCATGCACCCACACCCATAAAATGTGATGTCTCTGTGCATATGCAATGTAATGCACCATTGCTATTTCAATGTCATGCCCACATGTAATGAATGCCATATGAGCAAACTTTAACATATATTTTCATATTTCATGGCCACTCACGTCATAAGCATATAATAGCCAAATTTCATCTCAATGTTAATATATCAAAGAGCATCTATCAACATGTTCTTATCGAACCATAATCCATAAGCATGTTATTTCATATATGCCAATAACACACTTAATTTCTAAAACATAAATTAAACACATAACATACCCACATAATACAAATTTTCATGAATCACTTTAGAGAAAATTCACATAACCCCAAGGCACCAAATTCCTTGGAATTACACCCGCGATCACCACATATATCAATTTCAAGTTAGAAATTCATTTGTTAAGCCTTTTCTATACCCATTTCACCAATTCCACATCCATAGGCAAGTGATATATATCTCTATCAATCTATCCATTACATACAACACCCTAAGTTGTAAAATAAACCCGAGTAGGAAGGAACCCTACATTTTGAAGCGTAAAGAACGACCGTAGAAAGTTCCAAGAACCCGCTTCTAACCCAAATCCCAAGCTTCCAAAAAATCTCGTACCTTGATCTTCGGTAAAATCCATCATTTTTGGTACGTAGGTGTAGCCCTTGATGAGGAGAGCAACTTTTCTCTTGGCTCTAGTGGATCCGAGCACCGTAGAATTGTAGATCAAAGAGAGAAAGCGAAGGAGCTCTCTCTTTTCCCTCTCCTCTGTATTGGTAACGGCTGAGTGTGTGTGTGTGGGCGGGGGGAGCAATTCAGATTTTTTCCCTTATTTATATTTCTTAATGCTTGGCCCACAACGTGCCACATGACCCTATTTTTCTCGGGTTCGTTTTCGCCTCGAAACGATTAAATTTCGTCCCGGTTTAAGTTCAAAATATTTTTATTTTTAACTTACCTTAAATAATTTTTCCACCTTTTGAAATTTTATCAAAAATCTTGTTTTTTGGTCACCTGGGACTCATCTGCCTCGTAAAACGCAAAAAATCCGACTATCTCAGAATTCGATGAAATTTGATAGGGTAACTAGATTTCGCGAGATGAATCCAACAGTGAGGTCTGTTTTGTCGTTCGAAATCTAGAAAAATTCAAATTTTCAACCTGTACTGTAGCAATAATTTACCATTTTGCCCTTTTTGTGAAAAGTTTAAATTCACCGGATTTTACATTCTTCCCCCCTTAAAATAATTTCGTTCCCAAAATTCACACACACACATACACACTTAACCGCATGCATATGCAACAATAACATTATATTTAAAATTATAAAATTTGTACCGCAATCCTTGAACAGGAACGGATAGTTGATACATATAGTGTCCTCACGCTCCCATGTCGCCTCCTCCATGCCTCGGTGCTACCACAACACCTTCACTAACCTCGCAAAATCTGCTCCTGCCTATCCATGATATGCATCGGTCCCTTCTCGAAGGTCCCATCTGCATCAACAGTCATCTCACCCCAATCCACCACATGTGTTGGATTTGGAGTATACTTTCAGAGCATAGAGACATGAAACACCGCATGAACACCAGATAGATTTGGCGGTAACGCCAATCGGTAAGCCACTGTACCCACCCTCTTGAGTACCTCGAAGGGCCCGATAAATCTTGACGATAGCTTCCCTCATTTTTTGAACCTGACCACTCCGCTCTTAGGCATCACCTTCAAGAAGATGTGATCTCCTACCTCAAACTCCAGAGATCGTTTGACATATCTCTTTTGTCGGCTCTGAGCTGTAAGAAAACGCTTCCGAATCAAGTCCACCTTCTCTGAGGTGTCTCTAATCAAATTCGAACCCATAAAGGGTCTCTCTCCCACCTCCATCCAATAGACCGAAGAATGACAAGGCCTTCCATAAATTGACTCATAGGGTGCCATCTGTATGCTCACCTGATAATTGTTATTGTAGGCTAATTCTACTAAGGGTAAGTGATCTTTCTAGCTACCCTTGAGATCTAGGATGCATGCCCACATCATGTCCTCTAATATTTAGATGGTCCTCTTCGACTGACCATTCGTCTAGAGATGAAATGTTGTACTCATCATCAATTAAGTCCCTATAGCCCGTTGGAAACTCTCCCAAAAGTGGGCGGTGAACCTGGGATCCCGATCTGATACTATAGATACAGACACCCCATGCAACCTGACAATCTCCCGTATGTACAGTTTATAGAATTCCTCCAGTCAGAAGGTCATCCGCATCGCCAAAAAGTGAGCCGACTTGGTAAGCCAATCCACTATCACCCACACCGCATCATGTCCCCGCGATGTCTGTGGCAAGTGGGTCATAAAGTCCATTGTGATATGCTCACACTTCCACTTAACTACCTCTAAAGGCTGGAGCAACCTTGCTGGTCTCTGGTGCTCAGCCTTAACTTGCTGACACGTGAGACATCTACTGACAAAGTCACCAACCTGCTTCTTCATCCCACTCCAATAATACTGGCGACGAAGATCATGATACATCTTCGTACCACCTGGATGCACTGCAAATCAGGAGCAGTGGAACTCCCTAAGGATCTTCTCTCTCAGATCCACTAACTAGGGAACCACAACCCTTCCCTTGTACCAAAGGCTGTCATCTGAGTGAATGGCCCAACCCTTGTCACGGGTACCTACCTGCACTTGGTTCCTGATGGGTAATAACCCAGGGTCCTGCCTCTAGGACTCAATCACCCTGCTCAGTAGGGAAAGCATAGCCACCAAGCTCCCTAAAATGCCATGAGCCTGATCCCTGTAGCGTAGCCCGAACTATCCTACAGTCTCAAGCATCTCCCACTCCCGAGAAGCCACACTAGCGAAGACTCCGCTTGACTTTCGGTTGAGTGCATCAGCCACCACGTTTGCCTTACCGAGATGGTAGTGCAAAGTAAAATCATAATCCTCCAGATACTCCATCCACTGACGTTGCCTCATGTTGAGGTCCCGCTGTGTAAAAATATACTTCAGACTTTTGTAGTCCAAAAATACCTCGCATTGTTCCTCGTATAAGTAGTGGTGCCAAGTCTTCAAGGTAAAGACAATGGCCGACAACTCCATGTCATACGTGGGATAATTCCTCTCATGATTCTTTAGTTCCCGAGAACCATAAGCCACCACCCTCTCGGACTACATCAAAACACAACCAAGTCCATCCTTGGAGGCATCACAGTACATCGTGTACCTCTGTCCCCTCTCCGAAATAATCAAAATAGGAGTTAAAGTAAGCGTCCTCTTTAACTCCTGGCATGCCTTCTCGCACAAATTATCCCACTGAAACTTGACCTTTTTCCAAGTTAGCCTGGTCATAGGTGCGGCTAGTCGGGAGAAGTCCTCGATAAACCTTCGATAATACCCTGTCAATCCCAAGAAACTGCGTATCTAGAAGACTGACTTCGGCCTCTCCCAATTCATGACTGCCTCAACTTTCTTTGGGTCTACGGATACCCCTAAAGCCGACACGACATATCCCAAAAATTTCACCTGAGTAAGCCAAAATTCACATTTGCTGAATTTGACATACAACTGATGATCTCTCAAGGTCTGGAGAATAACCCTCAAGTGACCCTCATGCTCCTCCTCAGACTTGGAGTAGATCAAGATGTTGTCAACAAAGACCACGATGAATTGATCAAGATAGGGTTGAAACACCCTATGCATGAGATCCATAAATGCCATCGGGGCATTCGTCAATCTGAAGGGCATCACTATGAACTCGAAATGCCCATACCGTGTTCTGAATGCCGTCTTAGGGATATCTGCCTCCCTGATTCTCAACTGATGGTAATCCATGCAGAGATCTATCTTGGAGTAGACCCGTGCTCCCCTCAACTAATCAAATAGATCATCAATCATCGGCAAAGGGTACCTATTCTTGATGGTGACCCAGTTCAACTGCCAATAATCTATATACAACCGAAGGGTCTTATCCTTCTTCTTGGAAAACAGCACCGGAGCACCCCAAGGTGAAGTGCTCGGTCTAATAAACCCCTTGTCCAAAAAATCCTGTAACTAGACCTTGAGTTTTTGCAACTCAGTTGACGTCATTCTATGCAGAGTCATAGAAATAGGAGATGTACCAAGATGTAACTCAATATTGAAGTCCACATCCCTATAGGTAGGTAATCCCAATAATTCGTCTGAAAAGATGTCCTCATACTCACACATAACCCGAGATAGACCCAACTTCTATCTCACCTCGTTCTCCAAGGTAAGGCCCGCAAGTCAACCCATCAACTGTCCGTGCCATCGAGAATCATACACGGCTTGGGGTAAGGCATCATGCTTTTTCCCCTGAAACTTAAAACAAACACCGTCTGGTGTGTAGGCAGTTACCCACTTCCGATCACAATCAATGACGACCCGATGTGTCGCCAACCAATCCATTCCAAGGATCACATCAAACTCTGACGTATCCATGACCCTAAGGTCTATGGTGAATAAGACCCCCGAGATATTTAATTCACAATCCTGACATATCTGATCAACACACACCCTAGCTCCTAGGGGTGAATTCACATACAATGGCTCTTCTAAGGTTTTAATCTATAAGCCCAAACTTTCACACAAGATGCAATAATAAATGAATGCGATGCACCAAAATCAAATAATACTCTAGCCTATAAGCGAGAGAGTAGAAATATACCTTTTATTATTGATTGATCCACCGACTTAGTCTGTGGTACCATGGCATAAACTCGCCCCTGGGTTCTCGAAGTACCAGCTTGTGAGCCCTGTCCTCAGCCTTGACCTATGCCCTGGCCTACTTGCGGAGGCCCAGCACGTGAAGTAGTAGGACCTTGTGTAGCCCCCTGAAACTGATATTGGCTCCCCTGGTCTATGGTGGGATAGTGAGAAAAAAAGTGTGTCTATGGTTGCCCCACCGACGAATGTGACATAGATGAGCCATAGCCTTGGAATCCCTGCCTCTGGGGATAATCCTGCTTCATGTGACCATGCTGGTGGCAGTGGAAACATGTCCTCTGCCCTGCCTAATAGGTAGTCTGGTAATCTCCCCTACCTTGAGAGGATCGACTCTAGCCTTGGCCTTGGTGACCACGGCCTTGCCCCTATTGTCCCTGGGGAGTAAAGGTCCTCTGCCTCTTCCCCGAGCTAGAATAAGAGGATTAACCCTCCTTCTTCTTGTCTTTAACATCCGACTCCCGAATGTTACGTGCATCTTCAACCTCCCTCTCAATGGCCATAGCTATTGCGACCATTGAGTCCAAGTCTTGCAGAAGAAGACCCACAATTTTATCCCGGATGGACAATTTAAGACCATTCTCAAACTTCCTCACCTTTGCCATGTCAGTGGCCACATAGTCATCGATGAAACGAGCTAATTCGGTGAACTTATCCACCTATTCCATCACCGTCATCGTCCCTTGTTGCAAGTCTAAGAACTCCCGGGCCTTTGCAAGTCTTGCGGCAGCCGAAAAATACTTTCCCATGAAAATTTCCTTGAACTTTCCCCATGTCATGGTCTCTAAGTTCTTTGAGTCCTTCACCCACCACACTTGGACTTCTCCCTATAGCTGGAATGTAGCTAGTCTTATCTTCATGGCATCCGGAGGTGATCTCCATTGCCTCTAATATCTTGCTGACTTGGCGAAACTAATGGTCGGCTACCATCGTGTCCACCCCTCTCTTGAATATCGGAGGCTTATTTGTCTTGAACCTCTGGAGGTTATTCATGCCTCCTTGGCCCACATTTGCACCTATCTGTGCAACATTAGCAGCTGCAGCACAAGCTTGTGCAAACATAGTAGCCGCCGCACCAATAGCCTCCACTCAGGCTTGTTGGTCAAAGGCCAGTGGTGGTTGGCTGTTCCACCCACCGGCTCGGAGTCCTCTTCCTTGATTTGTCATCTACACACATGTCAAATAGCAATCAAACACTCACATAGTACCCCAAGATAGGGAATCAAGTTTAAATTTGGAGATTTTTTTTTCTCCTTGTCTTTATAGTAGTGGGTATACCCCATACTAGTAGACTTTTACACCATGAACTACACAGTTCATCCCTTTTTCTGAAATCCAAGGTTATGTTTTCTAATCCTAGTGTTTCCCTTTATAGACATTTGACCATTATATATTTCACATAGCATGTAGCACATAACATGTAGCACACAACATGTAACAACTAAACACATAACATGAATGCATAATTAATGCAATGGTCTAGACCCAATGCCCATCAAGCCCTAGGTAAATTATATACTTATATTTTGATACCAAGTTGTGATGCCCCTAAATTCGGGGGTTTTTTGTTAACCCGTTGACCACCTGTCAACCCACGAAAAATACCCGTGATAGTCGCACAACTTGACTCCATGTTATTAACATCCCCTTTACTAGGATTTCAATCCACACGTAAAATCCATGTTCGTTTTATCATTGGATCCAACCATGGTGCAACGTACCACTATTCATACTCCATTATAGTCTATTTATATCCTTGGAACCCAAGAACTCGTAGCCCAAAAACTTGGTAATGCATTCTTAAAATTTTATATTTTTGGAAAACCTTTTGGAAGGTTTTACTTACCGGAAAAGTTCCTTCAGAGGTTTTTCATCGACCTTCCAGAAGGTTTCCTCAACCTTCCGAAAGATTTAGCATACTGGAATCCCTACCTTTAAGAAAGATGTGTCGACCTTCCAGAAGGTGTGTTCAAACCTTTCGGAAGAAGTTGCACAATGGATTCCTTAATTTTAGAAGAATGTGAAGACATTCCATAAGGTTATAATCGACCTTCCGGAAGGTTTCACCCACTGTTCAACCGTTTTCCTTCTCTTTGTCCAAACCTTTCGGAAGATTTTGCCCAGAATTGACTGTTTCACCTATTTTTTTCATTTCCAATTCATCCAAAACATTTCCAAACTCATTCCCAACATGTAAAATATAGTTTTCTACATTATACATGATCCATACAAGTTCTATCACATTTGATTTCATATATTTACATGCCAAAAACCTATTTTCCACAATTATTTTACAAAAACCCAAAATAAAGCCACATTCCGGCTTTCTTCATCCATGAGGCCTTGAGTGAGTGTCATCCACCGGAATGTACCCCGCACCTGAAATGTGTTCCCTTATAGGGTGAGCCAACGCCTAGTAGAATATTTTCGACCGAGGCTATTCCCCAACCTAAGTGCATATGCAATGTTCACATGTAACATTTTCCAACAAGAATCATTCCAACCAAGATTTAAACAAATCAAAGTTGGAATATAACATGCCATGCCATAAAATGAAATGATACCATTCATGTAATTTACCCGAGCCCTTCCCAGCTCCACAACACATGCAATGTCAATGTGTATAAATTGAGCCTTTCTAGCTCCGGCTGTTTACCTTAACCCCATGCTATGTAGTGAGTATCAACATTAGGCTTTCCAAGCCCCCACCATTTGTGTCACACACACAATGACTACTTAAAATCTCCGGGTCTTTCTTAGGGTGGGTATTTATAGACTTACACCAACGGTCACCCAACCGACACATAATTCATAGATTTCTACCAACGGTTTCGTGTACACCGACACACTTTATGGGCTCTTATACCAATAAAAGTGCGTATCCGAAATAGCGGGCCTCTTACCCGAGGGATTGTCTAGCCCTTCTTGCTAACGCCGACCCAATTCTTTTTTATGCAACCGTGCAACTCAGTCGAATATTCAATCTAACTTTTTCGAGCCCACCCATCATCCACCTACATGGTGTTTGATGCCAACCATGCACCCACACCCATAAAATACGATGTCTCCGTGCATATGCAATGTAATGCACCATTGCTATTTCAATGTCATGCCTACGTGTAATGAATGCCATATGAGTAACTTTAACATATATTTTCATATTTCATGGCCACTCATGTCATAAGCATATAATAGCCAAATTTCATCTCAATGTTAATATATCAGAGAGCATAAATCAACATGTTCTTATCGAACCATAAACCATAAGCATGTTATTTCATATATGCCAATAACACACTTAATTTCCAAAACATAAATTTAACACATAGCATGCCCGCATAATAAAAATTTTCATGAATCACTTTAGGGCAAATTCACATAATCCCAAGGCACCAAATTCCATGGAATTACACACGCGATCACCACATATATCAATTCCAAGATAGAAATTCATTTGTTAAGCCTTTTTTATACCCATTTCACCAATTCCACAACCATAGACAAGTGATATATATCTCTATCAACCTACCCATTTCATACAACACCCTAATTTGTAAAATAAACCTGAGTAGGAAGGAACCCTACCTCTTGAAGCGTAAAGAACGACCGTAGGAAGTCTCAAGAACCCACTTCTAACTCAAATTCCAAGCTTCCAAAAATCTCGTACCTTGATCTTTGGTAAAACCTATCATTTTTCGGTACGTAGGCACAACCCTTGACGAGGATAGCAACTTTTCCTCTTAGCCCGAGTGGATTTGAGCACCGTGGAGTCGTAGATCAAAGAGAGAAGGTGGAGGATCTCTCTCTTTTTCCTCTCCTCTCTATCGGTAATGGCTGAGTGTGTGTGTGGCAGAAAAATTCAGATTTTCCCCCTATTTATATTTCTCAATGCTTGACCCACAACGTGCCACACGGCCCTATGTTTCCCATGTCTGTTTTCGCCCCGAAACGATTAAATTTTATCTCGGTTTAAGTTCAAAATATTTTTATTTTTAACTTACCTTAAATAATTTTTCTAAATTTTAAAATTTTATCAAAAATCTCCTTTTTAGGTCACCCGAGACTCGACCGCCTCGTAAAATGCAAAAAATTCGACTATCTCAGAATTTGATGAAATTTGACAGGATAACTAGATTTCACGAGACGAATTAAACGGTGAGGTCCATTCTTCATTTGAGATCTAGAAAATTTTAGGTTTTTAACCCGTACTATAGCGATAATTTATCGTTTTACCTTTTTTGTAAAAAGTTTAAATTCACCGGGTTTTACAAACTCTGTATCCAAAATTCTGTATTTCTACATATTTATTATGTCTTTCTACTTGGAGATTGAACTGCCGCCACCTTTGTGTCTTAACTAATATTAAGGGTGGTTTTATTTCAATTGTTCCTTGTGAAAAAGTGTCAGTGTCTGTATTTTATTTATTATTATAATGAGAATTACTCACACTTCCTGCTTGTTAATAGTAATGGAGTGTGAGTAGTTCACTTTTACCCCTCAGTGAGGGGCGAATATATGTATAGTACTGGTTAAATTATAAAAATGCTGATGTTTTATTATACTTTATCTATATATATCTATTTATAATATGTTCACGGTAATGAATGCCAAGCAACACTTAATATTCTATACTATCTATTATTATAAACTTCATGCATGATACGGTGATGTACATAATTGGGTGTTACTACGTAGCCCAGAATTATATCATCAGTGAATCATCAACCTACCAGTTGAAGATTTATAATGTTCTAACTGAATGGATTGACCTTCTGGTGCACTGAGGATGTTTAACTGTTGCATGGTACAATTGTCAAATTAATAACCTAAGTAATCCTCCTGAATGACTTGACCTTCTGGATAACTAGGGTTGTTTAACTGATACAGGATATGAAAGTTGTCAGATGAATAACCTAAATGGTCCTCCAGAATGGCTTGACCTTCTTGATTATTAAAGTTGTTTAACTGATACACACTATAATATTGCCAATTGAGCAATTCCAGTGATCCTCATGAATGACTTTACCTTCTGGATTACTTGAATTAATCAATTGTCACATATACCATCAGTTAACCTAAGAAGTTGTTATATAATGGTTTAATAATACCACTAGCTAACCTAAAAAGTTGTTATGTTATGGTTTATATACATTAGACCTACTAGTTGACTTTCTAGTGACTTGGAAGTTAATTACTGTAAGATAGCATTTCCAGTATTTAACCAATATAAAACATATGTGATCCTTAAACTGAAGGGTACTTTTTATATTATTGTCCTTTAACAATCTATCTACACATTTTATTTACTTAAACTAGTTATCAGTCTAAGCTTTTATCACAAGCTATCTCATGTTACATAGCTTTAATAACAACGTCATTGTTCTTATTTTGAATTCTAATTATTAAAACTCTTTATGGGGTCGATCTTTGACTTAAACCGAGAAAGCTACAATTTGACTACTTATACTTGGGTGTATAATATAAATCAGATCATGAAATAAGTCAAATCAAGCAGCTTTCTTCTATTTTTATTATTAGTTTCATTTGCTTCTTTTGTTTGAGCTTCCTTCTTCTTTTAAAGGAGTGAAACTCTTTCGCTTTTCTAAAGCTTTACTAAAACGGTGAAGGATGGAAAGTGATTCACTCATTCTTCATCGACGATAGGCTCCTTGTGTAGTGTGTTTTACATTATAACTTCTCTACTTGGAGGGAAGGGAATTACTCACTTTGCTAGCTTTACCAAAGCCATTAAGAGTGAGTAGTTTCTTATTCACTCTATAGTAAGAGGTGTTGGACATGTATAAATCATTCAAAAGTTATATTTGTGCATTTTGTTTATGCTTAATGCTTTTACTTGCTTATTGAATGATTGAATACATCTAGCAAAGCTAAGGTACTTTGCACAACCATGAGTCCTTTATATGATATAGATGACTCTTGGCATAGGAAGGCTCATTGGTCCTTCGCAAGTACTCCAGCTAGATCTTCATGACTACCTTTCAATCTTCACCATTATTGTGGTTCAACTAAGAATGGAATACTAACATAGTGGTTAGAGGCCTTGTAGAAAAACTTGCTTGTTTGTAGACGGGTTGAGTCTCAGCACAGACAATTCTTTTAAATCTCTACAAAGACATCGGAACCATGCTTTTAGTTCTCACAATCCATCTTTATCTTCCAATTAACTTTATGTTGACACAGGGGAAATTTGAGTTCTCAAGCACAAGTATAACAACTGAATGAATGACTACATGTCCAAATCCTCGAGGTAAAGGGTGACTTTTACATTTGAGAGAATATTATATTTTGTCTAGAAAATCCTCTTGGAAAGAATCTTATATTCTGTCCAAGAAAAATCCATAAAGATCATCACTTTAAATCTCAAGGGCTCTAGTTACTTTTGTCTTTGTCACTACTTACATCGACACACCAACATTAGCTCCCTGTGGATTCGGCCCTGGACTTAACCGAATTATTATTACAACTTGACCGCTTACACTTGGGTGTACACATTTTGGATCAAGTTAGTCGCGTGTCAAGGGGGAGAGAGAGAGAATCAATACCTGTTGAAGTAAATCATTGATTTCAAAAACATAATGTGTAAGAAGGGAAAAGAGGCAGAGAAGTGTTTGAATTGAAAACATAGGTTCAAACAGAGTTTTTATGAGAGTGAAACAAAGAATATGGAATAGGAATCATTTAGTTTGATTTGGTTATGGATGATGTACGCATTGCACACAGTGTATTTATTACCAGAATTGCTAAAAAGTGAGAATATGAAAGATATTGGAGTATTCAGGGGAAATCAATTATAACAAATGCAAATTAGTGGGCAACATAACACAAATTGAAGGATTCAAATAGCTATTATCAGTAGCAACGATGAGGGAAAACAAAAGGTCACTATACAATATTAGGAAATAAAAGATTTGTTTAGTGGAGATAGTGGAGGATGGGAATTATTATGTTATAAATAGCATTTATAAATTTTTAAGGACGTGTAGAATCTTCTTTATATATTTTCTCAAGGGTCATATAGATAAAATGACATTTTAAAGTAGTATAGATAAAGTGAGTTCACTTAGATATTGTAACGCCCGAAAATCCCCCTTGGACGACATTACTTTTTAAAATCATTCACATCATGAGGGCAACTAATAAAATTCATCAATAAAAAGAATTTTCATTCATCATATACAATATCTACTACATCATCCCAAAGGAATATGCTAAACCATGACAATTACATCGAAAAGAATTAAACGTAACATTTCAACTGAATAACAAAATATTAAAATGAACATTGTCTCAAAAGGAATTTCCTTGTATATGACATATAAATATCAATCCTAGATATCCCCCTCTGGATCCACATGCCCATCCACTTGAGCTTCTCAAGGTACCTGTTCATCGACTTTGAGTTATTTCTCTAAGCTATAATCTGAAAAGTATGATATTTGTAGGGGGTGAGTACTAAGCTCTGTACATTCAAAAATTTCCAAATTTCACAAGTAGTATCCTAATAGAAAATTTTAAGAAAATATGCAAGAGATCATCATAAATACCATTTTGTGGTTCAATATAAAGCACTAAAATTTTGAAATCAAGAACAAAGAAAAAATCAAGAGAAAAATCCATTTCTCTTGAAAACTAGGGTTTTGAGTCAAAAAGAAGAGATTTAATGGTTATCCCACCATATATTTGTTTAAAACATGATAGTTTTTGCAAGAATATCAAGAATCAATGATTTACTAACAAATAAATAAGATTTAGAGTCAAAAGAATACATATAAATAAACCCTAGCCTCAATGTAAGAGAATAGTAAGAACCCCTACCTTCTTTTTCCTTAGTGTTCTTGAAGAACTTGAGATTTGATCTTTCCCAAACTTGAATCAACCCTTTAATATTTTGTTTTCCCTTTCTTTATTCTTCTCTAAGCTTTTCTAGGGTTAAAAAAGGTTGAAATGGGGCTTAGGGAGGTGTCCTTAAGTATTTATAGTGGAAGAAAAGGTGTCTTGTGCGCGATTTTAAGAGTCAGAATTCGTAATTGATGTTCGAACGTCATTGGCGTTCGAACTTCCTTAGCTCCTAGTAATTTGGTTTTTCCATTAGACAAAAAAATACTAGAATGCACTGTCGTTTGAACAAACTTTCACGTTCGAACATATGACGTTTGAGCATCATTTCACGTTTGAACGTAGGTCGTTCGAACGTACTTCCTATTTATGCTGAAATTTCCAATGCAGTTTTGGCCTATTTAGAGGTCGATTTGGAAAATTTTCATGAAATATACTTTTGTAGCTCTAGAATTCTAGTATCTACTATAAAATTTCAGCTCAAACGGACATCAGGATAAAAAGTTATGGTCCAAATACTAAGGCAGTGTCTAATTTCTTACTACCCGAATTCTTTCTAGAATGTGTCTTAATTCCGGGATACTTCCTAACTTTATTACACCCCATGTTACTTATCCCATTGTTTTTCGATCTTCTGGGTTCAATGGACATCTTATTTTGACCTAAAAGTATTTAGAAACTCACCTACAACCCCTTCCAAGTTTAAACACCTTCGAAACTTAAACTTAACAATCAATTTGTCTCCAAAATATTTATTTCTACTGTTATAGTCTATGTAGTTCATTCTTACGTCATTACATATATTATAATTATTAAACAATTTTATCATTATATTTATATAAACATATGAGGGTTTACAATCCACCCCCTTAAAGAAAGTTTGTCCTCGAAATTTAATCGTCGAGTGAGTCTATCTAATTGTCATTTGACTATGATATCTCCAGTTCTATTCATCCTTTAAACATCAAAGTCAAGGTTAAAATAGAATATCATATCATAAATTTTATATCTATCTTTTTCACTTATAACATCATTGCATCTACTTAAAGTCCTAAAGATTACATTCCTTCACTAGAAACCATTTATCACCTCTATTCTCAATAATTGTATACGATTTTTCCAACTAATTTCTTACTATGCATAACTACTAAATCACAATACTTAATTGTGTACTCATCAAATATCACTTTTCTTTTGAATTTCACCAATCATTTCAATAAACTTTATATTTGCTTCTTACATGTAGCTTATTCATAAGCATATCAAAATAGCCAAAATACAATTCCGCTATTAGGATTACTCATCTTTCCTATACTAACATCATGGTGTAACAAAAAAAAATTATTAATGACATAACGGTAAGATTTATCTCGATCCCTGAAATAGATACAACATTCTTAATGATTGTGTCTCGCACTAACCAAGAGGAATTCACAATCTTTGAAGTCTATAATAATTTCAATTCACAACTACACACTCCCACATAAGTCAATATTATAAGATCATCCCTTACGTTACACATCAATTTGTAATTTCTCACGATACTCCTTACCTTCACCATTGTAGTCATTAATCTAATAGCTAACTATGCACTCTGATATAAATTAAAATCCACCAATTCACAAATCAAAAACAACCACAATATAAGAATTTCCATGGGTTTGAAAGTTTTGAGAAGATATGTCAAATTCCGCCAAAGTGTACAACTGAAACCTAACCACATTTATCCTCTAATTATAGCTTCTTAAATGTGTACACTAACGATCCATCTAATCCATTCAAAGAAAATTTTAGTAATTAACTAACTATAATACTTAGGCAAAGTGTCAAGTTATATCTCCAAGATATTTTCTCTTAGTCTCCAATCTCGAGCTCAAATCAATAAGCCTTCGTAATTATTCACAATCCCCATAATAATAATGATCTGCTAATTAGTAGGATTACCATAGTCATTTATAAAAAAAAAATTACATAAAGTTTCTACAACCATGTCAAAGCCAATCTCCATTGGTATCATCATGAATTCCTCAAATTACATCCCTCCAATTATCACCACTAATTATAATGTTTGAATCTTCAATACTCGCACCAACAATCCTTAAGTATAATTAATCAAACCTATATCTTAATAATGTATTGAAGAGACATGAAAAAGAACTTCATATTCCTCCAACACAACTTCAATAACATTAAAAGATCCTATAGAACAATAGAAGTTCATATCAAACTTTGGATATCTTCCTTATTTCCATAATTGTCTGTTATATCTGACCTTGAGCTTTTAAACCTCTATAATCTTTAATCCAAAAATATCGAGAGTCAAATGAAACTCCTATAAGTTCGCTTCCATAAACTGACCTCAATTTCTAATTAAGGTGTGCAATTCAAGTCAACTATTAACTTAACATTCAATTAAGAGATTCTCGATTGTTAATACTTTAGAGAGTCTAAGAGTAGTCAACTAAGCCCTCAAGGAAATAAGATAAACTAAGTATAACGTTCTCAATGAGTATCCTATGCATGACCCTTCTAAACATTTAAAGTAAATTTAATCAATTCTTCATAATATTTTCAAAACAATATTGGTAACCTCAAGTTTGTGGTTATGAAAACAAACTCCTATCCATTTAAGAACCATAATCACAATTCCTATCGTTAATCCAAAATTGGCACTCATTCAATGTAACTTTGCCATATTCCATCAATTGATCATATTTGAGAATTATACAATCTCATAACATCGTACTCATCATTGCGGAAAACATAACACTCCCATGATTTCCATCATAAAACCAAAACTACATTCATTCCTTAATTTCTTTGAATTTTAAGTAACACATATCAATTTCCATAACCTTATTATTCAAAACTTAGTCCATCTTTAAAACATCTAAATTGACCTTACCTCCACACATCCACATTGGGTTATCACATCTCCTTGACTTCCAAAAATATAAGCAAGATTAATACTAGAATAAAATACTTAGAGTCGGCAAGACACCAAGTCATAATCCCATTTTATATTGTTATCCATCAAAATACTTCAATCAACATGGGGGTATCTCTAAATCAAAGCCTAAATAGTGATGGAAGCTTGCTTAAGGATAAGTCCTTCAGAGTTTAAGAAGAAAAGCACAACATTTTGCTATCCAAGGAATACCACAATGCAGATTTTTGATCAATTTCAAAGAATAAATTGATTTAAGTCAGGTATTTCTATCATGTGTGACCTATATGGTTGGAAAGATATACAAGTTAGGATTCTAACAAAAAAGACGGTGCACCATTTGGACTTTCCGACAAAAAGTTATGATCAAATTAGTGAAAGGTAGTCTATGTGAGTGATGGTGTCATTTATAACAAATCTTTTCTCATACCCATCTCCAATATAGATAATATGATTTGCATAAAGATTCATGCCTAACATCATTTACAAATCAAAATTCAAATTACAATCCTTCTCCTAGAATAATCCAAAATGACACAATATAAAACTAGAATATACATCCCAAAGTTTCGTCCACTCTTCAAAGCTAGCTAATCCATGAATCCAACAAAATAATTAATTCCTAACCTAATTAAGTAACAAATCATAAACATATCATTTCAAATAAAGTCAAGCCTAGAGTTTCCTTCACCCTCACCTAATACTCCCCAATTCGAAATATACAACCTCTACACACCCTTCGAGTATCCAACTGTTCTCCTGTAGGCATGTCAATACTCAAGGCATGTTTTAGCTTTTGAAAGTTAAATCGAGCATATGTAATGCATATGAATGAATGAATAGCACCGGGATCGAATAAAATTCGGGCCCAAGAATTTTAAAGAAGAACGATACCTTCAACAACTGCATCGAAAATGTCTTCCTCTAGTTGGGTCAAAGAAAAAACTCTTTCTTGCTTGGTACCGCCTGAGGCTATAGCTCCTAATGGTTTCAACTGTAATGGCTTCTATTATGGTGGCTTATTTGCATGTACTTGTCCCGTTGCTTGATTGGTCTTTGGTGGAATCGATGAGCAGTTATTTTTGAGGTGTCTGAACCCTCCATATGCGAAGCATTGACGTGGGTCAGTGTTTGCTCTGTTCCGAGTAACCCTAGCTCCTCGAACAACTTGATTCCTTTGCCCTGAAGCTTGGTCAGGTCGGCGGTACGGAGTTGCCCTTTGTGTAGCTTCACTGTTGCTAGCACCAGTCCTAATCGGACCTCCCCTCGCGAAGTTCTATCGTCGTTGGTTGTTGTTTCTATTCTGACATTGTACCACAGTGGTTAGCTCCCTTAGGCATTGATAGATGCCATTCATGGCATCTGGAGGTGGTGGTGGTGGTGGTGGGTTTGCTTGGCCACCACGTCCATGTTCACGCTCCATCCTGCACATCAATTCACAATTTAGTTTCATTGATGTACAGGACATCATAACTATCACTTTAATCTAAAGCATAAGGCTTGTATAAAATTTTAAATCCACAATTTCGTTCAACCTAGTCCTATCTCTCTAGTGGTAATTCATAACCTACAACTCACATGTAAGACCTAAAGCCTAGGCTCTGATACCAAACCTGTAACGCCCCAAAATCCCCCTTGGACGGCATTACTTTTTAAAATCATTCACATCATGAGAGCAACTAATAAAATCCATCAATAAAGAGAATTTTCATTTATCATATACAATATCTACTACATCATCCCAAAGGAATATGTCAAACCATGGCAATTACATCCAAAAGAATTAAACGTAACATTTCAACGGAATAACAAAAGATTAACATGAACATTATCTCAAACGGAATTTCCTTGTCTAGGACATAGAAATATCAATCCTAGATATCCCCCTCCAGATCCACATGCACATCCACTTGAGCTTTCCAAGGTACCTGTTCATCGACTCTGAGTTCTTCATCTAAGCTATAATCTGAAAAGTATGATATTTGTAGGGGGTGATCACTAAGCTTATAGGAAAAACCTCCCAAACAAGAACAGGGTTTAGAAAACATGTAAAACTAGTTGGTCTCATTTCGCAATTATTATATATCAATTTTGAAAGAAAACAGGGACATTTGAGGAGATCTCAAGTTTACACAATAGTAATAAATTAAATGAAGTAATAATGCCAAATTAGAAATAAAAAATCATTTCCAACCATAAATCATTTCCTATAAGTTCTTGTAGAATCCCATACTTCCATAAGCTCTTGTAGAAAATCGTTTTTGGTTCAATAAGCCACAAACACATAACTTGTTTTCGTTTCTCAGGTATGATGCATGATTGGCATGAATAAACACATCGAGAATATCTTGGCCCACACACACACTCCCAAATCCTCGCAAGGATATCAAAACTTTAGGAAAGGTGTATACAAACTCATGGTAGTGACGAATTCAACCTAGAAATAGTATACTAACCCTCAGTCTCGATAACATGTGAGCGAATAGTAGTTTGATCCTCGCAAGGCACCAACCCCACAACGAGTGATAGGGAACCTTCAAACTCACACGGAGTAAGAAATGCATCTAAACCACTCTATGATATCCAGTCAAACGCCACCCATGGTCATCCAAACATCCACAAGAGATACAATATCCAATCAATTTCTCCAATCACAATACATTCAAAAATTCCTAAAATTTACAAGTAGTATCCCAATAGAATATTTTAAGAAAATATACAAGAGATCATCATAAATACCATTTTTGTGACTCAATATAAAGCACTAAATTTTTGAAATCAAGAACAAAGAAAAAATTGAGAGAAAAATCTATTTCTCTTGAAAACTAGGGTTTTGAGTCAAGAAGAAGAGATTTAATGGTTATCCCACCATAGGTTTGTTTAAAACATGATAGTGTTTACAAGAATATCAAGAATCAATGATTTACTAACAAATAAATAAGATTTAGAGTCAAAAGAATACATATAAGGAAACCCTAGCCTCAATGTAAGAGAATAGGAAGAACCCTGACCTTCTTCTTCCTTAGTGTTCTTGAAGAACTTGAGATTTGATCTTTTCCAAACTTGAATCAACCCTTTAATCTTTTATTTTTCCTTTATTTCTTCCTCTCTAAGCTTTTCTAGGGTTAAAAATGTTGAAATGGGGTTTAGGGGGGGTGTTCTTAAGTATTTATAGTGGAAGAAATGGTGTCTTGTGCGCAATTCTGAGAGTCAGAATTCGTAACTGATGTTCGAATGCCATTGGCATTTGAACATCCTTAGCTCCCAGTACTTTGGTTTTTTCATCAGTTAAAAAGTACTGGAATGCACTATCGTTCAAACGGACTTTCACATTCAAACATAGGATGTTCGAACGTACTTCCTGTTTGTGCTGAAAATTCCAGTGCGGTTTTGGCCTATTTAGAGGTCAATTTGGAAAATGTTCATGAAATAAACTTTTGTAGATTTGGAAGTCTAGTATCTACTATAAACATTTCAGCCCAAACGAACTTCAGGATAAAAGGTTATGGTCCAAATACTAAGACAGTGTCTAATTTCTTCCTACCCGAATTCTTTCTAGAATATGTCTTAATTCTGGGATACTTTCTAACTTTATTAAACCCCATGTTACTTATACCAATGTTTCTTGATCTTCCGGGTTCAATGTACATCTTATTTTGACCTAAAAGTATTTAGAAACTCACCTACAACCCCTTCCAAGTTTAAACACCTTCGAAACTTAAACTTAACAATCAATTTGTCTCCCAAATATTTATTTCTACTGTTATAGTCTATGTAGTTCATTCTTATGTCCTTACATATATTAGAATTAGTAAACAATTTTATCGTTATATTTATATAAACATATGGGGGTTGACAGATATTATTTGATCATGCCTCACATTTCCTCCCTAGTTCCTTTCAAAAAATAACAAACATGTGTTTTTGGAGTAATATCAAAAAAAAATTCTTGAGTAATATGAAAAGTTCTGATCCAAAAAAATAAGAGTAATATGAAAAAGTAATGCTACTGGAGGGTAAAATGAGATTGGAGCCATAAAGTATTGGGTCAAGTGTGATTTTCATATGCAATAATTCTGTCTTTATTGTTGAATTTATCAACTTCAAATATTACACTAAGATCCCCAAACATTAAGGACCATGTCTGATGCTCATCAACTATTATATGTTTTACGTTACACAGTCAACCATAATCACCAATGACAAACTATTTGTAACCAATTGGACCAACCCCCCCCCTCCCCCTCCCAAAAAAGTATGATCTTGTTCACTTTATCCTAAAATTCAATAACAAACATTTTTCATCTAAAATATACTGAAAATTTAAGTTTGCGATAAAGTGAAATTAATTCAATAGTTATGGAGACAATGCATGAAACTCGATGTTTGAAAGGACAAAGTAAGAGATACAGACTATAATTAAAGGGTCAAAGCATAAATTTACATTTACAATCTTAAAGAATCCCCTCCCTCCCCTCTCGCCGGCTACCCCCAAAAAAAGAAGAAAAAGTTCCACTTCAACGTACGACTACACCCTTGAGTATTTTCACCATTCATGAGATAGACTAAAGTGGTTAAACATATCAATTGAAAAGACATTACATAAGTTATTCATTTCGTTACTCATTGCACTTCGTCTTCAACATCTTAGGTAATATCATAAATTCAATAGTTGTGGGCCAAAATGAGATCAGAGCCATAGTAAATGAGGTCAAAGTGTAATTTTTCTACACAATTATTTTATTTTTATTTTTGAAGTTAACAACTTAAATAATTACACTTCAACCCTAAAACTAAGGATGATATCTTACATTGTCTCCCAACTATTAGGTTTCTCATATTGCACCTTCAACCATAGTCATCAATAACAAGCATTTGTTACATATTGGACCAAAACCCTCAAAACATGATTTTATATTTTTCATCCAAAACATGATGAACATCTATGTTTAAGGTAATGTTAAACTAATTTGAACAGTTGTGGAGTCAATGTTAGACACTTAGTAGTTGAAGGAACAAAGTGAGGTAGGGATTATAGTTAAGAAAGTAATAGTGAATTTTACATTGACAATCAATTATGTTATCTTTAATTTCTTGTGCTATTTTACATTGAATTTTCTTTTTTTTTTTTAGATTATCTAGGGAAAGATTACTCACTCATGGTAATGTAAATATTATTATAAAAAGAAATAATATTTACATTACCATGAGTGAGTAATCTTTCCCTAGATAATCTAAAGAAGGATTCCCAACCTATGAATTAGGGTTATACTCCAAATTAGGGTTTTAATGTCTATGTGATTTTTTGATGAAGTTGTGTTTTTGAAAATATATTTGATTTGCATACTTCCCGATTACTAGTACACAATTTTTTTGGTATATGTAATTAGTGGTGTTTTCTACAACCTATAGGGTACTTATTCTTTCATCATAAACTATCTTTCAATTACTATTNAAGAGACGAGACACGAGGGGGGATTCTCACTTCGGGATGTATTCAAATATGCCAGGGTTATCTTCAAACATCAGATTAAAGGTAGGGGTTTCTTTCTAAACTTGTTCATTGCTTTTAGGATTAATATATGCNTATTATAAAAAGAAATAATATTTACATTACCATGAGTGAGTAATCTTTCCCTAGATAATCTAAAGAAGGATTCCCAACCTATGAATTAGGGTTATACTCCAAATTAGGGTTTTAATGTCTATGTGATTTTTTGATGAAGTTGTGTTTTTGAAAATATATTTGATTTGCATACTTCCCGATTACTAGTACACAATTTTTTTGGTATATGTAATTAGTGGTGTTTTCTACAACCTATAGGGTACTTATTCTTTCATCATAAACTATCTTTCAATTACTATTTTTGATTCTTTTCCAAAGGTTTAAGTTAAAAATCATCCATCTGTACTAGTTTGAATATGAAAGTAGATGTGTTATAGATTTGAGTAGAAATTCTCATTTATAGGTGGGATGAATTTTGAAAATTATCTAATTTTCCAATTATTGAATTTCATTTGCATAGTAGTTAATCTTCAAACTTTCAAACTTCAAAGAACTTTTTCCTTTTGTTTTTCATCACCTTGGATTACAAATCTTTCCCTGAGGAGACGACCTTACACTTTAGTTCGAGTTACTACACCGTAATTATTCTCTTGTGCTTGGGAGCACCCGTGAAAATACAATCTCTTTGGAGAGTAAGCATTTTTGTCGCAATTTCCAGGGAGGTTAACAATAATCTAAGGTGATACAAAGGTATTTGGATAGGTCTTGTGATTTTCATCACCAACTCAAGTGCGTACTAGAATATAATGTAGTTAGTACATTCCTAGAATATAATGTGTAGGAAGAAATGGCTAGAATGAAAATTTTCCCTTTCATACTCAAAGATAAAGCAAAGACTTGGCTAAACTCCTTGAAGCCATAGACGATCTTCATTCGGGATCAAATGCAAAAAGAGTTTTTAACTAAATTTTTCTCCGTTCATAAAACTACTACGTTGAAAAAATAGATTCAAAATTTTATTAAGAAACCAAATGAATAGTTTTATGAATGTTGGAAAAGATTTAAAGTGTAAAACCTAGAAAAAATTAAAATTTTACTAAAAAGGGTAAAATGATAATTAGCTATTACAATATGGGTTAAAAATTCAAATTTTTTAAGAACTCGGATGAAGAAATGGATCTCACCATTAAATTTATTTCACAAAATCTAGTTATCTAACTAATTTGGTCTAATTCTGAAATAGTTAGATTTTTCATGTTTTACAAGGCGATCAGGCATCGTGCAACTAAAATAAATGCAATCAAGATTTAATTGTGAAACCCAAGAAATAATTTAAAATTAGTTCAATAAAAAATGTATTGCACCTAAAATGGGATGAAATTTAATTGATTGAAACAAAATCGGATCAGAAAAAGATGAGACGTGTGGCTTAATGAGAGCCAAGCATTGGAGGGTATAAATATAGGAGAAAAGTCAAATTTTACTCATTTTAGGAGAGAGAGAGAGAAAGAAGAAAGAGAGAAAGCCTAGGTTTTTCCACCTTCTCTCTCCGATCCACGACGATCTGATCGTCGAATCTCTTTGGGCCAAGAGTTAAAGTTGCTCTACACAACGATAGCTATGCGTATGTACTAAAGATCATGATTTTCTCCAAGATCTCAAAGATGAAAGTGTTGGGATAAAAGCTTTAAGGCTTTATTTGGAATTTTTGGAACTTCTTGTACGTGGATTTATGCTAAAAGAGGTAGGGTTCATTTCCTAACTAGGGCTATTTCCAACCTAGGGTTGAGATATGAAATGGGTAGGGTGTTAGAGATAAATTCTCATCTATAACACATACCTATGGTTGTTAGAATATGAAAATGGGAATAAGAATATTTTTAAGCCAAATCTTGCATGATTGGGTTGATGAAATTGCTTGGTTATGAGTTTCTTGAAGAATATGATATTTTGGACATGCTATATGAGTTTACATAATTTTGGCTATTAGGTGTTTGATAAAATACCTATGAATGATTAAATGTGTTATTTGGAATGAAAATGATATAACTTGCTTAGTAGTGTTAGGAAATGTTATTATATGCTTTATGATATAATTGACATTGAGAAATTTGGTAATGTTCACTACATGTCGTATGATGTGATGAGTATGAGCTAGAAGTTGCAATTATATGATTTGATTGCATAGTGATGTGAGATGCAAAATGTATATTACATTGCACATGCACTGGTGGCTCTACGTTCATTGACATTAATATGAGTGTGAATGTGTGGTTGCATGGGTTGGTCAATTACCACATAGTGAATTGATGGGTGGATTCAGGAGGTTTGGATCAAGGTCCAATTACGTCACACATAACATTGCATGGAAATAATGTGTCAGGTATAACAAGAAGGGATAGATCCTCCATCGGTTGCAAGATCCAATTACTTAGTTCACTCACTTGACCGGTAGTGCAATTCCAGAAACTATGTCGGTGTACTCAGAACTAGAAGTATAAGACCTCAAATGCCATGTCGGTCTGGTAGACTACTGGGGTGAGACCATGAATTTACTTACCTAAGAAAGACACAGAGTTCAGGAATGGTCATTGAATGTCTAACATCAATGACAAGGGCTTGGAATGTCCGGAGGCATACGGATGACACGACATGTATATTCTTGAATGAATGATTTATGTGATGAATTGCATGTGACATTTTATATGCATCTAAGTTTGAGAGTAATCTCCTAAGGAGATACCCTATTGAGCGTAACTCAGCCTTTATGGAAACATATTTCAGGTGTTGGACAAGCGCTGATGGACGACCCTCACTTGGGTTCGTGTTGATGGTGGAGCCGGATTATGGCTCTTAAATTGCAATTTTGTAATAGATTATGGAAATTGCTTTGAACTTGTAATTTGGTAAAAAAATGATAGGTAATGAACTCTTTTGAGCAATGTTTTAATGTAAATGAATGAATATGTTGAGTATGGAATGGGTTTGGATGAGATGAATTGAAAATTTGAAAGATTGGAAAAAATCTAAGCTCACTGATAAATAAGTGGTTAAGTACGGGTACCATGATGTCTGAAGACCCTGGTACTGGTACCTAGGTTTACAGGTACCAGTATCTAGATTCCAATGGGTTTAGGTACCGGTAGCAAGTTCCATAGATAGTGGTATTTGGCAAACAGAAGGCCCAAGTACCAGTAGCACTTATACGAGGTACCGGTACCTTTTCCCAGAACTTGAAAATTTAAATGTAACACTGACGGACCTTATCCTCTTGAGCCCTTTTCTTTGAATGGCGGAATTGATTGAATATTAAGTCTATACTATAGAGTATGGACCTTGGAATGGTTAGATGATTAATGTGTGAATAGTTCAAGTGTTGGGTGGGGCTTCTTTACAAAGGAGACTGCGCAAATTCTATTTTGGTTGTGATCCCAATTAAGGGGATGAGACGACATGATGTTGGGTTATACGACATCCACGAGTATTCCACAGGTTGATGTGTAATCAACAGGTTAAAAAAGGACCCCTAGATTTTAGGGCATCATAGCTTGGTATCAAAGCTTAAGTTCCCCATTACCTTTGACTTGAGGGTAGATTGGTTTAAGCCATTGCATCCATTATACATTACATGTTATGTGCATTAAATGCTACTTGTTGTGTGATATGAGATGTATACATGATTAAATGTGTATACAAATGAGACACTAGGGTTAGAAAACAAAACCTTGGGTTCAGAAAAGAGAAAGAATGGAAAATTTATGGTTTGGGCGTCTACTGGTAGGTGACATACCTCTTACCAGTGAGACAGGAGGAAAAATTTCAATGTTTTAACATCGATCCCTAGCCTTAGGGGTACTAAATCAGTAGTATATTCCTATCTTACGTGTGTGTAGATGGCAGATAGAGGAAGAGAACAACAGAACGGTCGATGGGGAGGGGAACAACAACCAACCACCACCAGCCTTTGATCAATAAACCTTTATAGAGGTTATAGGCACAATAGTAACTACCTTTGCATAAGCTAGCGCCAATGTGGGATATGGAGGCTCGAATAACATTCAAAAGTTCAAGGCACATAAGCCATCGACTTTTATGGAAGGGACAAATCTGATGGTGGCCGAGCAATGGTTCCAACAACTAGACAACATCTTGGAGGCTATGGAGATCATATCCAACACCACTAAGATCAGACTGGCAACATTATAACTTGAGGGAGAGGCCCATCTATGGTGGAATTGGACAAAGGCCTCAAAGAATGTTGAGGCAATGACTTAGGAAGAATACTATGAGCTTTTCATGGGCAACCATTTTTCGTTAGCTATTCGGCAAGTGAAAGCCCAGAAATTCTTAGACTTAAAACAAAAAATAATGACAATGATGGAATACGTGGCTAAGTTCGCTGAGTTAGCCCATTTTTTCGATGACTCTATGGCCATAGACTTGGCTAAACTGTGGAGGTTCGAGGACGGCTTGAAGTTGTCCATTCGAGGAAAGATTGTGGGCCACCGCCTACAAGACCTAGACTCGATGGTGAAGATAACCATAGCCATTGAGAGGGAAGTAGAAGACACCACAAGCATCAGGGAGGCCAGTGCTAATGATAAGAAGAATGAGGGTCAACCTTCTTCTTCTAGTTCAAAAAAAAAGCGATGAATGTCTACCTAACAACGCTCTCAGAGGCAAGGTCAGCGCTATCAAGGCCAAGGCTATAATATGTTTTGCTAAGGAGGAAAGAACTTCAAAGGGACGTTCCAAGAAGGCCAAATGACATATTATTTGTGTCAACAACTGGGCCACTTGAAACGAGATTATCCTCAGAGGTAAAGATCCCAAAATTATGCGATATCTCAGTCTCAGTCATCGGTAGGACATCCAATGATATTTTTCACTCTTCCCTATCCCACCATGGGCTGGGAAACTCAGTTTCAGTTCTAGGGTGCTACATAGACCCCTACTAATTCATAAGAGGGGACTCCATAATCAGGCCAGATGAGTCAGGCTTTGGGCCGAGGGCAGGGATAGGGTTTATAGGTAAGGACTTTAAGGACCTAGGGATGAGTCTAAATCATCACACATCAGACAAAGTCGATAGATAAGTTGGTGTTTTAGGGTACATTTTCACTCTCTCGCTTATTGGCAAATATGTTATTTGATTTGGGCACATCTCATTCATTTATAGCTACATCATGTGTAAAAGATTTTGGACTTAGAGGTTGAGACCTTATAGCAGCCATTCCATGTGAGTTCTCCCCTAGGAGCTTGGGTTTGCATTGATCAAATATGTCGGGATTGTGATTTAGAGATCTCAGGAATTCTACTCACAGTGGACTTTAGGGTCATGGACATGTCGGAGTTTGATGTTATCCTCAAGATGGATTAGTTTGCGGCACATCGTATGGTCATTTGATTGTGATTAGAAGAGGGTCACTGCTAATACACTAGAGGGTGTTAGTTTTAAGTTTCAAAGAGAAAAGTACAATGTTTTACCCCAAGCTATGTATGACTACTATATGCATCGGCAATTGATGGATTGGCTTACAAGCCTTACGCATGAGGACTAGGCGAGATAAGAGTTGGGTCTACCTCAGGTAGTGTGTGAGTATGTGGTTGTTTTTCCAAATGAGTTGTTGGGATTGCCTCCACATCAGGATATAGAATGCACCATTGAGTTAGAATATGGTGCATCCCCTATTTCTATGATGCCTCATAGGATGAAACCTACAAAGTTGCAAGAACTCAAAATCCAATTGCAAGAATTATTAGACAAGGATTTTATTAGATAGAGTATCTCGCCTTGGGGCGCTACGATATTATTTGCCAAGAAGAAGGATAGGACCCTTAGGCTATGTATTTATTACCAGCAGTTTAATCAGGTCACTATCAAGAACAAGTATTCACTGCCAAAGATCGATGATCTTTTTGCTCAACTGAGAAGGGCACGGGTCTGCTCTAAAATAGACGTGCGCATGGGATACCATTAGCTGAGGATTAGAGAGACCGATATCCCTAAGATGGCATTCAGGACATGATATGGGCATTTCTAGTTCACGGTTATGCCATTCGGTTTAACAAATGCCCTGATGAAATTCATGGATCTCATGCATAGGGTGTTTTAACCCTACTTATATTAGTTTGTCGTGGTCTTTGTTGATGACATTCTGATTTACTCTTAGTCTGAGGAGAAGCATGAGGGTCACTTGAGGATCGTTCTCCAAACCTGGAAAGACCATAAGTTGTATGCCAAGTTTAATAAATGTGAACTATGGCAGATAGAGGTGAATTTTTTGGGACACATGGTGTCTACTTCTGGTCTGTCAGTGGATCCAAATAAGGTTGAGATAGTTATGAGTCGGGAGATGCCTAAGTCAATTTTCAAGATACATAGTTTCTTGGGATTGGTAGGATATTATCCAAGGTTTATTGAGGACTTCTCACAGCTAGTTGCTCCGATGACTACTCTGACCAGGAAATAGGTCAAGTTCTAGTGGGATGATTTATGTGAGAGGCCATTCCAACAGTTGAAGAGGAGGCTTACTTCAAATCCTATCCTTATACTACTAGAGAGAGGGCAGAGGTACACAGTCTACTGTGATGCCTCAAAGGATGTGTGTTGATGTAGTCCGGGAGGGTGACAGTTTATGATTCAAGACAGTTGAAGAGCCATAAGCAGAACTACCCCACACATGACATGGAGTTGGCGACTATTGCATTTGCCTTGAAGGCATAGCACCACTATCTCTATGGTGAGTAATTTGAGGTGTTTTTTAGACCACAAAAGTTTGAAGTACATTTTTATGCAGCAGGACCTCAATATAAGGTATCGCAGGTGAATGGAGTACCTGGAATATTATGACTTCACTTTACGTTATCACCCTAATAAGGCAAATATGGTGGCTAATGCACTCAGCCAAAAGTCACGGGGATTCTTGGTTGGTATTGCTTCCCCAAAATGGTAGATGCTCGAGATTTTGGGATAGTTCGGGCTACAATACAGTGATTAGTCTGAATGCATTTTTGGAAATTCTAGTAGATAAGCCTTCCTTATTGAGCAGGGTGTTCAAGTCCCAGGGGCAAGACATGAAGATATTATCCATTCGGGACCAAGTACAGTTGGGTACAAGTGACGAGGGTAGGGCTATTCAAACCGATGTTAGTTTTTGATTTAGGGGAAAGGTTGTGGTTCCCCGGTGTACAGTGATTGAGCTTAATTCAATGTTCAATTCTTAACCATACATTTTAACCAAGTCAAGTGAAAATAGATATATACCTTACCTTGGTTATCCCTGGAATTTCTAAGTTTTTATCAAGGAAGCTGGGAGATTTATGACAAAAGCTCAAACATGGGAAACATGAGAGAAAATGGAATGGAGCAAAAACAAAAATGGGAGAATCAGCAAAATGAAAAAGAAAAAAAGAGAAGCCAAAGGCTTGGGAAAGTTAAAGGGGTGTAAGAAGAAAAGAAACAAAGAGGAAAAGAGAATGAAACAAAAGTAAAGAAAAAATGTTCAAAAGGAGGAATCAATTGTGCAAAAAGTATCTTGAGATAACTCTTTTTTTTTAATTCCCTAATCCTTTGTTTCTTTTACCTCTATCCTTAGCCCCATTGTAACCTTGATAAAGTCCTAATTGATTCTAAGAATAATGGTGAATTAAACTACCTGAGGATAGAGGGATACGTCAATGACATTATTCTTACAACCTTGACATTCCTTCTTGAGATTATGTCAAGATTGATTTGTGCATAATGCTTTTCATTGTAAGAAATATGTGGGATATACTTATTTTCTTAACATCAATTCTTCCCACAAATACCCTGAGTAAAACAATCATAATAGTTAGAGAGATCTATTCTGAGTGAAATTAGGGAGAATTGGTAAAAGCTAGTTTTGCATAGCTAAAAAGAGCTGAGAATTCTATTTGATAAATTTCTTGAACTAGTTGAAGTGACACACACACACACACAAGTTTTTGATGATAATATGTGTGAATAATTTTGCATATTGTTTAGGCCAAAAAAAGCTATGTGTGAATGAGCTTAAATTCTACTAACATATTGTTGTTTTTGTTGAATTTGATGAAAGTGATGCAATCATAATAGCTAAAACAGAGAAGTTTGTAAGTATCTTTTTTGAAAACATTCAAGAGACAAAACTCGTCCACTAGGGATCACCTAGAATTTTAAAGGATTATTGCATAGGCTAAATGCAATCATGATTGCCTACGAAAATGGGTTTTGCTTAGTTTTTAAGCTGTGATTTTAAATTCCAAGGCATGAAAATTTTGGACTTTAATCAGATCAGGTTTTATTACATAATTTTTAGGAATTGGGTGTGAATTTCGATCATTGTTTTTTATGTTTTAGGTTTTTTAGGAATTTCATAGATTTTCTTCAAATTTAGTTTTCCCTTTTTCCCTCTTTCTCTCTTAAAGCTCTCAGTTTTCCCTAGAAACCTTAAAAAACTTTCTGCCAAAGCTTGGGCATAATCAATCTCGCGTTCTATGGAGTTTAATCACACTGATTTCGGATCGATGGCATATCAAGGTATTATAAAACACTCTTGATTTGATTTTATCTCGTGGTCTTGATTTTTGATTTCATTCTTGAGTGTTGTGGTGATTATTTTGTGGGCAATGGAACACATGAAGATGCCCGTAGTTGTTGCTAAAATGATATCGAGGACGAGGAGGCTGAAACCTCAAACTTTGAAAGAGCCAAATAATAAAAAGCAAAAATTTGACCATTACCTCCATAGATGCCAAGCATATGACTTGTGAGAGACAAGTGGACATAAATGGGTTGGTTTTCTATTGTGTTGTCTAGTAGATCACTAAGCGAGGTCTGGAGGTGTGATTATAGGAGGTAAAGGGGTTTGGTTTGGCATTATGTCAGGAGTTTTGTAAGGGACTCAATATTGTTGATAGTAATTTACAGCTATTGTAGACCACAGTATAGGGGAAGGTCATTGATGTGATGCCCGCGACTGTGGATGAGATGCTAAATTATGATCAACCTCAGCCAGACAAGATTGATTTCCCTCACCCCAATTTCCAACCCAAGATTTTGGATTAGTATGCTGCCTTGATCTGTGGAGAGGGTAAGACCTTCACAAGGAATGTGGTTGTGGGAAGTCTGAGTGGGGAGTACATCCTGACCAATACGGTTTTACACTACAATGTATACCTAAAAGTACCGGATAAGGAACCAGGTATGGAGAAGCTAGCCTTGGTTTATGAGTTCATGGCAGGCTCTTGCATTGACATAGCATTAATGATATGGCGGGNAAATGTTCAAAAGGAGGAATCAATTGTGCAAAAAGTATCTTGAGATAACTCTTTTTTTTTAATTCCCTAATCCTTTGTTTCTTTTACCTCTATCCTTAGCCCCATTGTAACCTTGATAAAGTCCTAATTGATTCTAAGAATAATGGTGAATTAAACTACCTGAGGATAGAGGGATACGTCAATGACATTATTCTTACAACCTTGACATTCCTTCTTGAGATTATGTCAAGATTGATTTGTGCATAATGCTTTTCATTGTAAGAAATATGTGGGATATACTTATTTTCTTAACATCAATTCTTCCCACAAATACCCTGAGTAAAACAATCATAATAGTTAGAGAGATCTATTCTGAGTGAAATTAGGGAGAATTGGTAAAAGCTAGTTTTGCATAGCTAAAAAGAGCTGAGAATTCTATTTGATAAATTTCTTGAACTAGTTGAAGTGACACACACACACACACAAGTTTTTGATGATAATATGTGTGAATAATTTTGCATATTGTTTAGGCCAAAAAAAGCTATGTGTGAATGAGCTTAAATTCTACTAACATATTGTTGTTTTTGTTGAATTTGATGAAAGTGATGCAATCATAATAGCTAAAACAGAGAAGTTTGTAAGTATCTTTTTTGAAAACATTCAAGAGACAAAACTCGTCCACTAGGGATCACCTAGAATTTTAAAGGATTATTGCATAGGCTAAATGCAATCATGATTGCCTACGAAAATGGGTTTTGCTTAGTTTTTAAGCTGTGATTTTAAATTCCAAGGCATGAAAATTTTGGACTTTAATCAGATCAGGTTTTATTACATAATTTTTAGGAATTGGGTGTGAATTTCGATCATTGTTTTTTATGTTTTAGGTTTTTTAGGAATTTCATAGATTTTCTTCAAATTTAGTTTTCCCTTTTTCCCTCTTTCTCTCTTAAAGCTCTCAGTTTTCCCTAGAAACCTTAAAAAACTTTCTGCCAAAGCTTGGGCATAATCAATCTCGCGTTCTATGGAGTTTAATCACACTGATTTCGGATCGATGGCATATCAAGGTATTATAAAACACTCTTGATTTGATTTTATCTCGTGGTCTTGATTTTTGATTTCATTCTTGAGTGTTGTGGTGATTATTTTGTGGGCAATGGAACACATGAAGATGCCCGTAGTTGTTGCTAAAATGATATCGAGGACGAGGAGGCTGAAACCTCAAACTTTGAAAGAGCCAAATAATAAAAAGCAAAAATTTGACCATTACCTCCATAGATGCCAAGCATATGACTTGTGAGAGACAAGTGGACATAAATGGGTTGGTTTTCTATTGTGTTGTCTAGTAGATCACTAAGCGAGGTCTGGAGGTGTGATTATAGGAGGTAAAGGGGTTTGGTTTGGCATTATGTCAGGAGTTTTGTAAGGGACTCAATATTGTTGATAGTAATTTACAGCTATTGTAGACCACAGTATAGGGGAAGGTCATTGATGTGATGCCCGCGACTGTGGATGAGATGCTAAATTATGATCAACCTCAGCCAGACAAGATTGATTTCCCTCACCCCAATTTCCAACCCAAGATTTTGGATTAGTATGCTGCCTTGATCTGTGGAGAGGGTAAGACCTTCACAAGGAATGTGGTTGTGGGAAGTCTGAGTGGGGAGTACATCCTGACCAATACGGTTTTACACTACAATGTATACCTAAAAGTACCGGATAAGGAACCAGGTATGGAGAAGCTAGCCTTGGTTTATGAGTTCATGGCAGGCTCTTGCATTGACATAGCATTAATGATATGGCGGGTTATGCGAGAGTTTGCTACCACCGTGAAGTCGAAGGCGAATTTGCCTTTCGCTCATATGGTGACTAGGATGTGTGTGATTGCTTGGGTGAAGCAAACGACGGAGGATGTATTATGGCCTATTGAGATGGGACCCATAGGCCACTAGAGCAAGGGCAAGAGCAAGAGTACCACAATGTCGATGGGGACTGAAGTCAGAGAGGCTACCATTGCCACTACCCTTACTGATACTACCACTTCAGAATCTCCTACTACTACTTATATAGCCCCTGCGGCTGCCACCATTACTACTGCTATACCACCAACCATATCCACCTCTAGAGCGACACTGAATCAAAGGGTTATTAAGTTAGATGAGAGGATGGATGGTGTGGATAGATATGCCTATGAGACTAGGCAAACGGTGGAAGACGTGAGGGGAATATGGACTGGCTTATGACCGGTATGTGGAGATTGTTAGAGCATACTTTTGCTGGTGAGCCCAATCCATCAATGCCATCATGGGACCCCAAACATCTTTTACTAGGGAGGATGTAGTACTGGATGTGGAGGATAGTGAGACTGAAGATGATGAAGAAGGAGCTGGGACTGGAGAGGAGAGTAATAGTGGAGATGAAAATGGAGTTGAGGAGGGTGCAACTGAAGGTAATGATGATGCTAATGCTTGATAGTTTTTGTTTTTGATTTTAGGGTTTAAGTGTTACGTATTCTGTATAGCCTAGGTAGAAGAACCTCTAGGACTAGGCTATAGTTTCTTTGAGTTGATGTATGTACAACCATGGACTTAAACTCAATGAAAAATATATTTTGAATTTTGTGCCTTATGTTCTTTTCAATTTATGTTGTACAATTTGATCCTTTGGTTATGTTACTCTTGCCTTGGATTTTTGTAAGTTTGTTTTACTTGTTTCTTAGTTTTGATGTTTGCTATGGACTAGCAAAGCTTAAGTTGGTGGGTGTGTTCAGTGCTCAGTATTGCATTATTTTATAGCTTCGCACATTCGCTTTAGGCTTGCTAACAAACTAACTTGCTTCACTTAGTGAGAATTGTGTCTTATGCTTTGATTTTTGTGTTTGCAGGTAATTTGGGTGTAAAATTGGAGATTAAGCACTAATAGGATGACAAGGGACAAGTTAGGATTGAGTTTGCTGGGGAGAAGATGAAGTCGGGAGCCTTAGAAGTATTTTGAAAGAAAAGAAAAGTTCTATTGGTAGGTGTTATACAAGTAAGAAGGAAGAAAATTGAAGGTTCTACCGATATCTTAAGCTACAGAAGAATAGTGCTGAAGTCCTAACGGTTGGTGGTTCGCATTCTACCTATAGAAAAACTTACATTAGTTTATTTTTTTTCATAGGTAGATGTTATATAGCAAGTGTTACAGTACTTTGTCAAAGGAAGTCTTACTGATAGGTAAGTGATGGTCTACCAGTAGGAAAAACTACATAAGTTTTAGAGATTTCATCAAAATAGAGTGCTACTGGTAGGTTTCATTATTCTATCGGTAGGTCGTGCTAAAGAAAGGGTTCCTACTAGTAGGTGAAGGAAGATTTCCACAGGAAGCTCAATTAAAGATCAGATCTTGCCATATTTTTTGGGGATTCTCAACCAGTCAGAGAAAGAGATAATTTTGGGATGGATATATGTCAAAGATCTGAAGATTCTCCTTCCAACAAGAATAAATAGAAGACCCTTTGGAGAATACATACATTACATTTTGGAGTCTTCTTTAGTTTTTCTCTATTTTTATGTTTAGAGAGTGTTAGGGTTATTTTTAGAGCTTTGATGCTATTCTTTATTTTTCAGTTTTCTTCTTGCATTTGTTCTAGCAATCTTATATTCAATTGTTTTCAGTATTCAAAGCTTTGTTATTTTAATTTAGTTTTTCAATACAAGCAATAACTTTTAATTCAATCTTTACTTTCATGAATTCAATTATATTCTCTTTAATTTCTTGGGCTATTTAAATTACCATGAGTAAGTAGTCTTTCTCTAGATTATCTGAAGAAGGATTCCCAACCTATGAATTAGGGTTGTACTCTAAAGTAAGGTTTTAATGTCTATGTGATTGTTTCATTAAGTTGTATTTTTGAAAACCTATTTGGTTTGCATACTTCCCAATTACCCGTATATAATTTATTTTGGTATAGGTAATTAGTGGTGTTTTCTGCAACCTATAGGGTTCTAATTCTATCATCATAAACTATCCTTCAATTACTACTTTTGATTCTTTTCCAAAGGTTAAAGTTGAAAATCATTCATCTGTACTAGTTTGAATGTGAAAATAGATGAGTTATAGATTTAGAGTAAAAATTCTCATTCATAGGTGGGATGAATTCTAAAGATTATCTAAATTTTCAATTATTGAACTTCAATTTCATTAGTAGTTAATCTCCAAACTCTCAAACTTCAAAGAACTTTTTCTTTTGTTTTTCATCACCTTGGATTCCAAAGCTTTCCCTAAGAATACAACATTGAACTTTGGTTCGAGTTACTACATGATAATATTCTCTTACACTTGGTAGCACTCGTGAAAATACAACCCTTTGGGAGGGCAAGCAATGGTGTTTAGAGAGGTTAAAGAGCCTTCATGCCTTATTCCTACTCCTTTCCCCTAGAGATTTAAGAAACCCCAGAAGTTGAGCAACTACGCTGATATTTATGAGCTTTACAAACCGGTAAAAATCAACATTTCGATTCTAGAAGCCATCAAATAGGCCCTTTCTTATGCCATGTGCCTAAAAGAATTTGTGCATTGTTAAGTGAAATCAAAATGTTTAGAAAAGGGCATTTTTGACTAAACATGCCAGTGTTATAATTCAACAAAGACTCCCCCTATTTAAAGACCCAGGGTGTCCACTATATCTTGTGTCACAAGAAACTTCAAGATTGAGCAAGCTTTGCTTGACCTTGGGGCTAGTGTCAACTTACTCCCTTACTCGGTCTAACACCAATTAGGATTAGGCGAGCTTAAGCCTACCTACATTACACTTCAATTGACAGACTATTCTATTAAAATTCCTAGGGGAATAATCGAGGATTGACTTGTTAAGGTAGATAAATTTCATTTCCCAATTGACTTCATTGTTTTGGACATGCAATCAACTGTACATTCAGAGAGCCAAATTCTTGTCATACTTGGTCAACCCTTGCTTGCCACGTCTAATGCTTTAATTAATTGTAGAAATGGGGTCATGAAGCTTTCTTTTGGTAATATGATGATGGAATTGAATTTTTTGAATGTTGACAAGCAACCTAGGGAGGATTCCAAAAAGAACTAATAGCTATAAGGATGGCATCCTATCCACATGATATGAAGGTCTGATCAAGGGGATTCCTAGTTGGGGACCTAGTCCTATAAAAGATCATGGTGACCACAAAAAGCCCCACATAAGGAAAGTTCATGACCGATTGAGAAGGGCCATAGAGGGTTGCGTTGATTGGAGGGACTAGATCCTATAGGTTCAAGACACTTAATCGAAAGCCGATTCCATGACCCTGTAATGCGACAAATCTTCGAAAGTATTACTTCTGAAGTACTTTCAAGAGCATGAGTAAAATGGAATGAAGGACCTTTAATCATTCAGCTAGAGTGCCTCCAGGAATGAGATAGCCTCTATTTGAAGTGCCATAAAGATTATTCAGTTAGGATCTTTACTTAAGAAATTGTAAAGTAATTTTGATTTCAATGAATAAAATTCCTTTGTTACAAAGTGCCTTTGTAAAATGTCTTTTCGTGAGAGACTATTCAAGATAAGGTCGAATACAAATCGCACTACAATCCTTTGCCAAGGCAAATGAGTCCTAAGAATGAGATTCTGGGCAAAAAAGAGTCAAGAAGTGCTAGGCACAATTCAACCTAGGTCTAAGGTAAGGAGGGAAAAAATCTTGAAAAAGGAAGGGAACTAGCTATGTAAAACCCGGTAAATTTAAACTTTTGAAAACAAGGGCAAAACGGTAATTTTATCATTACAGTACGGGTCGAAAACTTGAAATTTTTTGGAACTCGGATGACGAAACGGACTTCACCGTTGGATTCCTCTTGCATAATTTAGTTACCTTGTCAAATTTCATCGAATTTCGAGATAGTCGAATTTTTTACGTTTTTCGAGACAGTTGAGTCTCGGGTGACCCAAAAACGAGATTTTGGCAAAAATTTTAAAATTTAAGAAATAATTTGAGGCAATTTAAAATAAAAATATTTTAAACTTAAACCGGAACGAAATTTAATTGTTTCGGGATAAAAACGGATCCGAAAAAAAAAGGTCGTGTGGCGCATTCTAGGCCAAGCATTCTAAAAGTATAAATAGGGTGAAATATCTGAAAAATCAGATATTTCCTACCCATTTGCTGGCTGGTTTCAGACGTTGGAGGAAGAGAAGAGAGAAAGAGAGTTTTCAAGTTTTCTTCCGCCAATTCTCGGAGTTTCGTCGATCGAAATTCGTCGAGCCAAGAATTAAAGTTGATCTACGTGACGAGAGCTACGCGTGGGTACCAAAAACAAAAATTTTTACCGAAGATTCAAAGGCAAATTATTGAAAAATCAAGAACTTTGGGCTTGTTTTGGTATTATTAAAGTCTCCACACTTCAAAGAGGTAGGGGTTTTCCTACCTTGGTTCATTTCCTACCTATAGTGTATGTGAAATGTGTAGGTTATTAAAGAGTATATATATATATATATCACTCACCTATACATGTGAAATAGGTAAAATGGGAATGAAAAAGGGTGTAGAAATAACTTAGGTCAATTTCTAGTTGTATGTGATATGTGGGAATCACTTGTGAAATCTCTTGAAAATTGAATGTGTTAGTAGCATGAGCTATGTATAACATGTGTGTAGTAAATTATGATTAAATAGCAAATGTTATTTTATGCCTTGAGGAAGTAGGTGTAGAATGAGTTTGATTCAAGTCCTACTTTGTTTTGCTACGTGGAAGTACTTGTGTAATTTATTGGATGAAAGTATAAGATACAGTAAGATTAGGTCAAATCATTGCCTTGTACATGGCCAAGTCGGTTCTTTCTCACCTTTCTACTAAATGAGTTTCGATCTTAATGAACTCTATTGTACATAGCACAAATAGTTCTTCCAAATTGCTACCAGGCCTTTGACTTTCAAGAAATACACCTCAAATTTGTTACTATTTTCCATAGTACCAATAATAGATACCGATACAGTGAAACATATTGAAAAATATGAATATCTGAAGCAGAACTATCCTTTTCTAACATTAAACCAAAACAATAACAAGTCCAAAAGTAAAATGTGGAGTTAACTAGGTGTCCATGGATTCCTTGCCAAAGCAAATAGAGCTAAAGCAACTCAAATAGAATATGCTGCGAGATATATTCTCATAAATCTCGAGAGCCGCGGCCCTGTGTTTGGTAATAGTATCTCTATGGAGATATGAAAGAATGTTAGTACCATGTCTTTTGCAATAAGTGTATCCTTTATTTTGACATTCATGAAGAATAAAGGGCTGGAATATGTATTGACCACTTCCCAACTCCACAAGTGAAGAAGGTGTATTTTCAATTTGAGGATTTATTCCCTGGTTGATATTCAACTCACTCATATTCGTTACAATCAGGAAGCCGCCACCAACTCATTAACATAGTGAAACCATGGACATGGATTGCCTACAGATTAACCGTGGAAAGAATAGATTTCTAATTTGTTGTGTTCTGTTTTCGTACTAAATGACAGGATCTATAGTTCACAGATTACTTAGCTCTTGACCTAAATCTAGCGAGCAATCCAAATTAGTAATGAAGCTGAAATGGATAGTAAGCACAAATTCATGGAGGAGCAGGGAGCCAAGACTTTATACTTTGAAACTAAATATTTGTGCTTCTCGTTTTGAAAATCAAATTAAAACATGAACAGTTTTGCTGCAAACTTGGGTTGCATGTCTATTGAGCTGCATTTGTAAATAAAGTGATTTTATTTGGACATGTGCAAAGTTTTATAAGTGAAATACAATCTACATAAACAGAATAAGAACAACTTTGTGGAATCTAATAAAATATATTCATGTTACATAGCCTGTAAAGTAAGATCACTAACTTTATATTTCAACTTTAAGAATACATGTAAGAAAAAATCTGTGTGGGCCTTGTGACCACCTTGTATCGTGTGCATATTGGTTGTAAAGTCAAATTACAGAGTCCTCTTATGGTTATAGTTGGAGGTGCACTGGCACAAAGAGCAGGGATCCAAATTCCAAAGTCACCGGAAAATCACTTGGCCCTGGATATGTATTAAAACATGTCCATGGAACAAACATTACTGACACAAAAATTTTCGCATAATTGCAGGTGCAATAGCACAAAGAACCTGGGGTCCAAACCACAGGAAAATCACTTGGCCCTGGGTCAGTTTTGGAGTTTGAAGATGACCAAGTAACAAGCATCACTGAACCTAAATTTTTTGACATAATTGCAAATACAATAGTCAAGTAGCTTTGGAAGATTGAGCAAGTTCTTAGGAGCTTAACAAAAGCTGGGGGTGCTTGGGAAAAACACCTGAAATGGTTGTTTTAGGCTCTCCTAATGTGCAGTACCCTGCATCCAGGCATTAATATACTATGCATAACAACAACAAAAATACATTTATAAGTCAGTCTATGGATTCCGGGGCTACAGATTGCTTAATAGCTTGTAGTGGCCTGCATCCTTGTGCGTGCATTGTATATAAGATTTTTTTTCTACGCGAAAAAGCTTAGTGTCCATTAAAGATTGAATTCCCTTTGCAAAAGATACCAGATATTTTCTTGACCTTTGGAATGAGGAATGAGCCAATCCAACAGCATCACTCTTTATTCCCAAAAGATTAAGCTTCTGTTTCTTGATGTTGGCACACAATACAACCCCAAGGAATTATTATGCTAATAAACTTCTTTGGTGACTTTGATCAGTAAGGTAAGACTTTGGCATTGTTTTTGCAATGCCTGTCTCGATTATTCGCGTGCATAATTCTCAAATGGGGTTATTTCTGATGGTGACTTTGTATGTAGGATTCGATTTCAATTTGGTTTCTAGAAGAGGTAGAGGGCAATGATCTCTATATAAACCCAGGGGCATGTGCCATGGCATAGTAGTGAGAAATTAGTTGTAGAGCATTTTTTTAGATTGATCGGAGAAGTTTCCAATAGTCCTCAAAGGCTTCCAATATTCCAGGACAATATTGGNTCCATGGCATAGTAGTGACAAATTAGTTGTAGAGCATTTTTTTAGATTGATCGGAGAAGTTTCCAATAGTCCTCAAAGGCTTCCAATATTCCAGGACAATATTGGCACCAATATTGGAACATTGGGGGCCGGCGAGGACCATTGAAGAATTACTCCTTGTGTTTCACTACTATTCACTCAATTTCCACTGCCTCTTCATAAGTGAAAAAATGAGTTTTGATCGGAGATGAAGCAAAGAAATTACCTGCAGCAATATGGTACAACTTTGCTGTAACAGGTATTTTCATCTGTTTTTTTAATACCAAAATGAATAGTTTCCGTATAATTTTCCCATGGATTTAGGAGCCAATCCCGAAAATGTTGAGACAATATTTATTTGAATATTTAGTAATCTCTTAGGTTGATAATAGTTTGAACATCACTTGGGTGGCTAGAAATGTGTAGAGATTCACCAAATTTGCTACTCGAAAGGGCTCTTTGAACTCTTGGGAAACTTCTGACAAAAAAAAAAAAAAAAA
>CAUOFW020004946.1:335417-348735 GCA_963454935.2 Ilex paraguariensis
GATTTTAAGTAAATAATAATGACGTGGGTAAAAAAAAACATTTATCAACAGTTGTTTATCAAATCATTGGAAATGGTTTGATAAGTGGATCTTGTTCAAAAAAAATTGATAGAACTCATTGATCGAATAATGTATATTGATTTAATATGTAAAATTTTACAAAATTTTTGGTAAGTATAGTAGTTCTTACTTATGAGCAAGATGTTTTACCATTGTTTGCAATAGGCCATAGGGAGCAAAAAAATATTAGGTGCAACGGTGACACCATGTCATCATTGACACATGATGTCATTATCTAATAATAAACTGCAAATAAACAAATAAATCTCACCTAATCTATTAACCACCGGTGTTCTTTATGTATTACATCATGATCATGGCCTATCAAATAATAGCATCTATATAATAAAGTAGTTAGATTATTTGTCTTAAATTTTTCGCAGCTCAGATCGTTTGGAAATATTATTGATTCGACGGTCGTAATGCGAAATTTTCCCACCTAATTTTTTGAATAAGACTTTTATTTCTTCTAAAATTCTAAGAATTATATCTCTCTTATAACTCTCTCTCTCTCTCTCTATCTCATATTATCTGATGCTCAAGTTGACACACGTCTCTCTGTCAATTATCTCTCCCTCTCACATAATGTGACATTTAGTATAAAAATTAATTTTTTACACATTAATTAGGTCGTTTATTATGATTCTATATAATCAATGATTATTTTTAAAAATTTAAAATAAATAATTAAATTGTCCTTAAAAAAACTCCCTCACACATACTATGACAACTAGTATAAAAATTAATCGTTAACACATTAATTAGGTCGTTAATTATGATTCTATATAATTAAGGATTATTTATAAAAATTTTAAATAAATAAATAAATTGATCTTAAATATAAATTTTTTGCGTGAAAATGAGTCGAATGACTATAATACATGTCATATTTCGTATTAAAATAAAAATACTATAATGTTCAAATGGTATAATAGAGAAATAATATATATTTAATTTCTAATATATCTATATAATAAGGGAGTTAACATTATTTATCTTGAACTTTTCGCGACTTAGATTATTTTAAGATTATTGATTAAACGATCGAAACTCTTCCTCCAAATTTTTTTTCTCACCCAAAAATTTCAAAAATCCTTTCATTTTACTCGATTATTGGTTTGAAGTGATTATGATTAAGATTTGAATTAATCTGAATTTGATTATCGAGTATAAAATACATATTCTTGCTTAAACTTAATTTTACTTGAATTTGACGAATATTCAAGTTGAAGTCAAATTAAAATTGATTATAAAAATAATAAATAATTAAATTTTTAAAAAATATGGTGTCACTAAGAATGAGATTAGATAAGAATTAGTTTGTAGGTTTAAGATAGAAGTGTTAATTAAGTCAAACTTAAATTCAAATCTTAGTTTGACGTGATTATAATTAAAACTCGAATTGAACTGAATTTGACTGTCGAATATAAAATATAAATTCTTGCTGAAACTTAAATTTAATTGAATTTTACAAATGTTCAAATTAAACTCAAATAAAAACTGAACTTAATTACTCAACAAAATTTTTTGGATCATTTTCTCAAAAAAATTACATGAACTCAAACTAGAAAATTAATGCAGAGATAATGTTATGAATTTTAGGTAGAAACCTGCAGAAAAATAAATAGTTATTTTTTTTTTTGAAATTTGAGATAAAATTTATTAAAAATATTAAAATCATGAATGTTTGATCAATAATAATTATATTTTCTTAGATGTTTGAATTAATATGTGGTAGTAGTTTTAACGTGACTTTCGTTATATAATTGTTTGATAATATATGTTCTATATATAGGTTGAATAATGACGTTTTGATCATTATATTGTTGAAACTATATTATACATTATCTTTATTTATGAATAAATATTTACAATTTTTAACGAATAATATAGTGTCTTCAGGTACGGACAATTACTAGTGTATCCACATATTGGCATAAATAATGACCCGTAATCGTGTAAAAACCTGCCACCCAATTGGATTGTCTCCACCCAGATGGTTATCCTCTCTGTTATCCTAATGAGGGCTCCTAGATTGAAAGAATTCAAAAAGAAACCAACTATCCCTTGATTTGTGCTAAAAACTCACTACGCAGCTGACCCTCAAGAATCCTTCCTTTAGTTTGCCAGTTAAGGGAACAAAAATTCTTAAAACAACAACCATTCTCAAACATTTTGTTGAAACCACGCCCAGTTATTCAGTAAATCAATGCACCAACCCCACTTCCATATGTCACTTACCGTTTCATTAAGGAATTTTCGAAAAAATATTGTGAGTGAGCTTTGGTTCGTCATGTGTTACATGTTTCTTTTATCTTTTGCAACAATAAGATATGAGAGAAAAAAGAGGCTTGACACAAATTTGAGCGGGCATAATTTCACCAATAGAACATAAATGACTAATTCGTCACTTTATTGTTAAATTAAAAAATCAACGTATGAGGTTAACAATACAACTAAATATCCAACTTCTAAACTAAATTATATAGATAGATATTGATACAGGGAGAGAGAGAGAGAGAATTATATGAGAGATGACAGAGTATGTGTTTAAAACGTGTGAGATAGGTGAGAGAGAATCCAATTAATGAACCTATAGGTTGCTAGAGATAATCCTTTTTAATTACACTATTTTTTTGTTAGAGATTCATGTAATTAGAATTTTAATGGGTTAAGGATAGAGAGAGAGAGTACAAGATAGTTAGAGAGAGAGTTATACGAGAAATGAGAATGTGTGTTGAAAATGTGTAANGGAGTATAGCTAGTGGGATTTTAGATTGTTAATTCATAGAGAATGATATGTTGTTGAGAATAATACTTTGGCAATAATATAAAAAAAATGCGGCTTTATTGATGGAACTGTTGTAAATATATTGTATATAGATATGGATGAACTCTAGTCTATCAAATTAATAGGTGCTAGTATTTGAATCTATAACATCTACCTAGAGTTAATATTGTATTTGATGACCATTATGATTTGAGACATATTTCTAATTTCTTTACCATATTGAGAAATACACAAGTTGAGAAGTTCCTTCTCTAGCATGTAAATATTCTATATTCTCTCTGTAGTNCTTTTGGTTCGTTGTCGAATCAACAATCTTGAAATTATGTAAGACGTTCGAACAATTTTATAAATTTGGAGGTTTGAAACTTTTTGTTTTTTATTATATAGATTATTGAATGATGATATCGCATGTCAATGATAGTATGGTGTCACTGTTACACCCAATATTTACTCGTAGGGGGGGACTAGACTGGGAAAGGAAAAGGGAGTCCCCTTATTCACAACTAAATATTGGGTGTAACCATTCCATAAGAAAAGAGCAAAAATGATAAAATTGGACTCACTTCCTATCATTGAGGTAATTATGTATTACATGGATAGGTGGTTATGAATTTTAGTGGAGTCCATTTGCTAACTTGTTTACCTATTATTGGACCGTTACACTACGTGACGCTACTGACATGGTATAATATTTACACTCAATATTTTTTTTCTTATTCACCATAGCGCCTAAGGGACAAGTTTTAGGGTAAAAAAGACCAATCCAAAATAGAAAGAAAATATATTTGATTTTTGTTGTATAGGAGTCAGAGTTAGAGTAGGTTATTTTTTTAGATTTACGAACAAACAAAATTGACAGGTATGTTCAACTTGTGAGCTTAGAATCAAGGTTTTTTAGTAGCCTTTGTCAAATGCTAAAAATTAATGAAGGAAAAAAAAAGAGAATATGATGATGCACGAATTAAGATCCTCTTAATTTTAAGGTTAAATGACTAGTTTATCAAATTGTTGAACCAAATCAACAATTGGATCATAGGGTCCCTTTTGGAAAAGTGATGGTACTGATCTTTATTAATTTGATAAATAAATTTGACAAATTTGTAATAATCCAAGTTGGATCTCATTTAATATATGAGCAATGTAACATATACTTAAAATGTAGACTTCAAATATAGACTTGATCAATCACTATTATTGATTTCATTGTGGGTCTCGATATTTATTGGGATCCACACTCTATTCAATGATTGTGATTAATCAAGTCTATATTTTAAGTTCACATTTTAAATTTAAATAACATCTCTCTTAATCTATTGGGTTCTGTCAAACATCAATGGGACCCATAAAAATTGGCCAATGAGATTCAATATACTTAGTGGCAAATATTAGAACTTGATCAAAATAGACAAGATTAAAAATTAAGAGGTGGGTCGATGACCCTCAACATTAGATAAAATTTCTTTATCAAAAATTGTAGATTCTTTGAAGGATGGAGTATAGCTAGTGGGATTTTAGATTGTTAATTCATAGAGAATGATATGTTGTTGAGAATAATACTTTGGCAATAATATAAAAAAAATGCGGCTTTATTGATGGAACTGTTGTAAATATATTGTATATAGATATGGATGAACTCTAGTCTATCAAATTAATAGGTGCTAGTATTTGAATCTATAACATCTACCTAGAGTTAATATTGTATTTGATGACCATTATGATTTGAGACATATTTCTAATTTCTTTACCATATTGAGAAATACACAAGTTGAGAAGTTCCTTCTCTAGCATGTAAATATTCTATATTCTCTCTGTAGTCTATACAATTCTTTTACTTTCACAGCATGTTATCAGTGCGAGATACAATTCTACCTCCCTTGTTTTTTCTCTCATAAAAGGGAGATCCAATTTCAAGTCATACAGAATAAAAAAATTTGAAATCTTGTGCTAAATATTACTAATATAATCAATATTATATTCGTTTTGTATTCATTCCTTATATTTATGTTGATTCCAGTTTTATTATCGTTGGTGCGATGTTGTTTTAATGTTATGAATCATGTTNTTTTGTTTTTTATTATATAGATTATTGAATGATGATATCGCATGTCAATGATAGTATGGTGTCACTGTTACACCCAATATTTACTCGTAGGGGGGGACTAGACTGGGAAAGGAAAAGGGAGTCCCCTTATTCACAACTAAATATTGGGTGTAACCATTCCATAAGAAAAGAGCAAAAATGATAAAATTGGACTCACTTCCTATCATTGAGGTAATTATGTATTACATGGATAGGTGGTTATGAATTTTAGTGGAGTCCATTTGCTAACTTGTTTACCTATTATTGGACCGTTACACTACGTGACGCTACTGACATGGTATAATATTTACACTCAATATTTTTTTTCTTATTCACCATAGCGCCTAAGGGACAAGTTTTAGGGTAAAAAAGACCAATCCAAAATAGAAAGAAAATATATTTGATTTTTGTTGTATAGGAGTCAGAGTTAGAGTAGGTTATTTTTTTAGATTTACGAACAAACAAAATTGACAGGTATGTTCAACTTGTGAGCTTAGAATCAAGGTTTTTTAGTAGCCTTTGTCAAATGCTAAAAATTAATGAAGGAAAAAAAAAGAGAATATGATGATGCACGAATTAAGATCCTCTTAATTTTAAGGTTAAATGACTAGTTTATCAAATTGTTGAACCAAATCAACAATTGGATCATAGGGTCCCTTTTGGAAAAGTGATGGTACTGATCTTTATTAATTTGATAAATAAATTTGACAAATTTGTAATAATCCAAGTTGGATCTCATTTAATATATGAGCAATGTAACATATACTTAAAATGTAGACTTCAAATATAGACTTGATCAATCACTATTATTGATTTCATTGTGGGTCTCGATATTTATTGGGATCCACACTCTATTCAATGATTGTGATTAATCNCATTATTACTTTTCTTTCAATTCGAAATATGTTTTTTTTATAATATTTAGACCATGTTGAACCTCATAAAACTTGAGATTGTCGCTCTTAATAATTTGGGCGACAACTATTTTTCTTGGATCCTTGAGACTGAGATCCACTTGAGAGCCATGAATCTTGGTGATACTATCAAAAAAGGAAATATCGAATTCCTGTAAGATTGCGCAAAGACAATGATATTTATTTGTCATCACCTTCATGAAGAATTGAAAAACGAATATCTCACAGAAAATGATCCACTTGTCCTTTGGGATAAATTAAAGGAACAATATGACCACCTAAAGACCGTTATACTTCTAAATGCTCGACATGAATAGATAAACCTGAGGTTGCAAGATTTTAAAAAAGTGAGTGATTACTCTTCACGCCTATAATGTGCTCCTACAGTAGCAATATAGAGAGTGCAAGTTCACTAAACACTCTGACATGATATCATGTCTTAAACAAAATAACGAGCTTTTTAAAAACCATGAATCTCGCCCAATCGATTTTACAACATTCCCTGAAGCGAATGTCACCTCATATCATGGTAGTGGTAATAAATGTGGATGTGTTGAAATGATAATCGACAAGTGGTAATAACACCTCACCTCACCACCAAAAGTGGACAAACAAAGATGCAAAGCAACATAAAGATAAGGGTTTGCTGAATAAACTGCACAAGAACTATGAAGAAGTTTGTCATAGGTGTGGTATGAAAAGACATTGATCACGTATCTGTCGTATGCCCAAACATTTGGTGGACCTTTACCAGGCATCCATAAAGGAAAAAGCAAAGAAGATATAATTTTATTGATCATCGTGAACCAGTGGATCTTACTTGCCTTGATGTTCCCTATCCAATTGACATAACTCACCTTGATATTTCTAATTTCTTTGCCGATCCTAATGGCAAAATTGATCATTTGATTGGTGATGAGAATATCCACATCGATTAGTATTATTTTCCTTATCATATTATATTTTCTAAGATGTTCAACATGAATTTCATTTGTTTTTACGATGCTTTATTTCAATTTAAGCTTACTATGACTTTGTTTTTATGAATGAAAAAGAACGAACTTTACTTACCAACTCCTCAATTTTGAAATGAATGGTGAAGATACATGTCTAGTAGACAGTGACATAATCCATACAATCATTTGACATAAAAGATTTTTCTTCAACTTAACATTAGTTGAAGCTAATGTAAATACAATATCGGGTTTTGCAAACCTGATTCAAGGCTCTAGAAGAGCTATTATCATGNTCAACTTAACATTAGTTAAAGCTAATGTAAATACAATATCGGGTTTTGCAAACCTGATTCAAGGCTCTAGAAGAGCTATTATCATGTTACCAAATAGAACAAAAATCCATATCCATGACGCTTTATATTTAGTCAGATCTAGAATAAATCATCTAAGTTTCAAAGATATACCTTGTAATGGATTTTATAATTGAGACTATGAATGATAATAATGAAAATATCTTTATATTACTTCAATTGTTTCTGGCTTGAAGCATATATTAGAGAAACTTCCTACTTTCTCCTCTGGGTTGCAATGTACAACCATAAGAACAACTGAATCAAACAATGTTATGAGCCATAAGCTCTCTAATTCAAAGACTTTTTGTACTTTGGCATGATCGACTTGGCCACCCTGGGTTAATAATGATGCGTCAAATCATCAATAATTCACATGAACATCCTCTAAAAAACCAAAAAGATTATTTTGCCAAGTGATTACACATATAATGCTAGTTCACAAGAAAAATTAGTTTTTAGACTATCTCTCACAAAAGTCAATGTTGAATCCCCAACCTTTCTACAAAGAATCAATGAGATATTTGTAGACTTATACACCCCTCATGTGGACCATTTCAATGTTTTATGGTTTTAATTGATGCTTCAACACGATGGTCACATGTTTCTTTATTATCTACTTGGAATGTTGCTTTTTCTTGTTTTCTTGCCCAAATAATTTGATTACGAGCACAATTTTCAAATTATCCAATCAAGACAATTAGTTTTGATAATGTCGTTGAATTTACATTTCAAATATTTGATGACTACTATATGTCTATTAGGATTGATGTGGAGCATCCAGTTGCTCACATTCATACCCAAAATAGTTTAGCTGAGTCTCTTATCAAAAAACTTCAGTTGATTGCTCAACCTTTTCTTATGAGAACAAAGTTATCAATTTATGCTTGGAGACATACAATATTAAGTGCAGCAACCTTAGTTCGTACTCGACCAACTGTTTACCATCAATACTCTCTAGTACAACTCATACTTGGTCAACCCCATATATTTCTCACTTATGAACATTTGGCTATTTTGTATATGTCCCAATTGCACCCCCACACTGCACTAAGATGGGTACACAACGTCGACTAGGAATTTATGTTGGGTATGATTCACTTTCAATTATTAGGTATCTTGAACAATTAACAGGAGATATTTTTACTGAAATATTTGTAGATTATCATTTTGATGAGACAGTACTCTCACCATTAGGGGGAGAAAATATGTCGCCTGCTAAAGCACAGTGTAAGCTTTCTTGGACTTCAAAAACTATGTCTCATCTTGATCCACACACTTCTCAATGTAAAACTGAAGTACAAAGGATTATTCACCTCTAAACAATTATTAATCAGTTTCCTGATGCATTTACTGATGTAGCAAGAGTAACCAAGTCTTATGTTCTAGCTATAAACACTCTGACAGAGATTGATGTTCCAATTGAAAAATCCATGACAGTAAATGAATTATCAACTACACGCTTGAAGCATGGACGACCCATGAGTTCAAAAAACTTCTGCTCCCCAAAAGAGGAGATTAAAACAGAAATCACATATAACTCTTGAAAAAGTTGTTGAATTAGGGAATAAAGACGCACCCACATCATCTCAAATGATATCCCCCAAAGAGGAAAAAGTCTCTGAAGTGAGACAAACTCCTGAAGAGATATAAATATTTACAAATGAATAAATTTCGATTAAGTATGTATACATAGATGAGGTGTGGGATTGGAAAAAAATGATTATCAAGTATATAGTAGCTACTGAAATCCAAAATGGGGATGATTTTGAATCGTGCACAATATATGATTGTCGACATAGAATGATTGGTCAAAGTGGAAGAAAACAATTCACTTGAGTCTATTAACAAAATACAAAATATTGGACCCACAGTCCAATATACTTGAAAATGTAAATACAGACCTATAGTTCTAAAACATCAAAAGTTGTTAAATTGGACCCGTAGTCTAACACTTTATGTAAAGCCCATTGGATATAACTAGGTATTTATATGAAAGTAAAAATAAATAAATATGCGATATATAGTACATTTAGTTGCTCAAGGGTTCCTGTAGAGATCACGGATTGATTACGAAAAAATATACTTAGTACTAATTGATGCAATTATATTTCAATATCTTATTAGTCTAGCAGTCTCAGAAGGACTCGACATACGTCTTATGAACGTTATTACTGCATATTTATATGAAAAGTTATATACTAATATTTATATGAAAGTCCTTGAAGAATTGCAATTGGCTAAAGTAAGCACATCAAAACCACGCAACATATACTTAATTAAGCCAAGACGATACTTATATGGATCGAAACAATCTGGAAGAATGTGTTATAATCGTCTCAGTGAGTACTTGGTAAAAGAAAGATATGTTAACAATCTCATATGTCTATGTGTATTTACTAAGAAATCAGAATCTNATGGACGACCCATGAGTTCAAAAAACTTCTGCTCCCCAAAAGAGGAGATTAAAACAGAAATCACATATAACTCTTGAAAAAGTTGTTGAATTAGGGAATAAAGACGCACCCACATCATCTCAAATGATATCCCCCAAAGAGGAAAAAGTCTCTGAAGTGAGACAAACTCCTGAAGAGATATAAATATTTACAAATGAATAAATTTCGATTAAGTATGTATACATAGATGAGGTGTGGGATTGGAAAAAAATGATTATCAAGTATATAGTAGCTACTGAAATCCAAAATGGGGATGATTTTGAATCGTGCACAATATATGATTGTCGACATAGAATGATTGGTCAAAGTGGAAGAAAACAATTCACTTGAGTCTATTAACAAAATACAAAATATTGGACCCACAGTCCAATATACTTGAAAATGTAAATACAGACCTATAGTTCTAAAACATCAAAAGTTGTTAAATTGGACCCATAGTCTAACACTTTATGTAAAGCCCATTGGATATAACTAGGTATTTATATGAAAGTAAAAATAAATAAATATGCGATATATAGTACATTTAGTTGCTCAAGGGTTCCTGTAGAGATCACGGATTGATTACGAAAAAATATACTCAGTACTAATTGATGCAATTATATGTCAATATCTTATTAGTCTAGCAGTCTCAGAAGGACTCGACATACGTCTTATGAACGTTATTACTGCATATTTATATGAAAAGTTATATACTAATATTTATATGAAAGTCCTTGAAGAATTGCAATTGGCTAAAGTAAGCACATCAAAACCACGCAACATATACTTAATTAAGCCAAGACGATACTTATATGGATTGAAACAATCTGGAAGAATGTGTTATAATCGTCTCAGTGAGTACTTGGTAAAAGAAAGATATGTTAACAATCTCATATGTCTATGTGTATTTACTAAGAAATCAGAATCTGGATTTGTCCCTATTGCAGTATATGTTGATGATATGAATCTGATTAGAAAAAAGAATTTGAGATGAAAGATCTTGTAAAAACAAAGTATTGTCTCGGCCTGCAGATCAAACATATGATAAATAGAGTTTTTATTCATGAAACAACCTATACTGAAAAGGTCTTGAAGTGGTTTAGCATAGATAAAACATATCCATTAAGTACTCTAATGGTCGTTCAATCTCTTGATGTCAATAAGGACCCTTTTGTCCTAAGGATGAAAATGAAATGATTATTAGTCCTAAAGTATCATATCTAAGTGCAATTGGTACTTTGTTATATTTAGCACAATGTAATAGACTTGATATAACATTTACAAATCAACTTGTTAACAAGATTTAGTTATGCATTAATTCGACGATATTAGAATGACACAAAACATTACCTACACTATCTTCGTGGAACTACAGATTTGAGTTTGTTGTACTCAAAGCAATTAGCCAATGGTCCACAGTCAATTGGATATGCAGATTCTAGATACTATCAAATCTCCCACAAGACTTGTTCACAAGCTGGGTATATTTTCACATGTGGTGACACAACGATCTCATGGCGATCTACTAAGTAGACTTTGATTGCTACATCTTCTAATCATTCTGAGATATTTGTACTCCATGAAGTGAGTCGTGAATGTGTATGGCTAAGGTCCACAGTCTGTCAAATCTGAGGTACTTGCAGGCTTCCTTTGATTATAAATTCATCAACAGCCTTATATAAAGATAATGCTACTTACATTGCATAAATTAAAAGAGGGTTTATCAAAGGTGGTAGAATCAAGCATATTTCACCACTCTGTTTTATCAAGATTTGAATTACTTGTTGGCTTTCCTATTTATATAGATATACTCATATTGTAATTTATTTAGTTATTACCACAAGCTATATTTCTACCAATTTAGATATTGTTCTTTCTGGTCATGAGCATTTTACTGCTATTGACCACATACCGTTATTAAAAATGCTAATTATTTTAGTTCATATTATTGCTCTTATCTCATCTATTGTTCATGTGTTAGATTATTTTATTTAACCTAGATAGCATGGTGCATACATGCACACCAATATACATAACCATTTCAATGAACTATAGATAGGGTAGAATACAAATGGTATCTCAAATTAATTATATTTTAATGACTTGGCTACCATATTATCTATAGATTAGGTCTCAACTCATTCACACACGTACTATATTTGTAATTCGAGTATAGATAAGGCAGGGCATTTTCATTTTAGGAAAAAAAAAAAGAAATAAAAGATTTTAGTAGTGTAGTGAATTCAAAAGGTAGCAATATTAAGTTTCTAACATTTTGCTATTTTTTTTTTCTTTCGTATGCTTTAAATGTGTGACTAAATTCTCAAAGCTGCATTCCTTTTTGAACTCTTCCATAATTTGAAAATTTTTGATAATATATACATTAAAGATAATTGCTTAATCGTATATGATAGTGTATCATAATAAGTTACTCAAAACAATAATTCACTTGGGCAGAAGATTGTTAAAGGAAAATACTAAAGAATGTTGTTGTAGTACCCAATAAATTCAGGACAAGTGTCCACATCATAGAAGGACAAATGATAAGAATTATCACTTGACATGGCAGTGGGGCCCGACACGGTCCAACAGGATTGGTATGGACAACACTGCCACGATAGAACCCAGTGTCGAGATAGGTGCCTAGTGTTGCGACATGCACATTACGGTTGCAACAGGTACTCCAGTGTTGTAGCAAACACCATCATTGCAAAAGGATAGGACATATCCTCATCACATTGGAAATGGAAAAACAGCACCGCAAAGGTCTAAGGACAACCTTGGTGTGACTCGCCTCCCTCACTGTGGAAACATTACACAAGGCTGGGATTCCACAATCGACGGAATTGGTATCCTTAACCTACTAGACACTGTTACTCGATTGGCCCACTAGACTAGAGGAGGGGTTCCCACCTAGGGACAAGGCAGTATGAACCTCCTCTCGGGAGAATTAAGCAACGGGGGTAGACGAGTATGATTGTCAACCTTAGCGTAGGGCAGGGTCTCAAAGGTTTAGTCTGTTCAAGTAGGCCTCCCAATTTATGATTCACTGGCCATTTGGATATGCTTGATTGGAGTTTGGAGGGACTCCTAAGGTATCTGGGGTTATTGGTCTGGACCAACATATGAGATAATTAGACATGTGGATTCGTGGTTGAATGACTGAAACTATGAGAGTTTCCTCTATCAAATACCTCGACAAAGATCTCAAGGAAGGGTTCAATGAGGAGAAGGAGAATCTCAGGTAAGAGCACGTTGGGGGCATTGCATACATGGCCCTCTCAAGGTCATGCTCCCCCAGTGACTAGTCGCGATCATTAACTTTGGGAGCCCCTTTTCACCTTGGCTATCACATTCTCCCCAGAGCCGTGTCTATGTTGTGTTTGGGGAAAACATCACATCTACCTAGTTAATGATGGGATACGTGGCTTGTGGTTAGCAGTTACTGGTATCGCCACAGTCAAGACAATTATAGGTTGGTGCAAGTGTTAGAATGCCGATCTATTCTGATCATGTGCTATAATTACCCGCATTACTTGAGCACTGGGGGACATAAGATTTTTCGACTGGTGAGAGCATTTTCACTCTATTCACCTATACTCTGCCCAATTGGTTAGTCCATTCCTTAATAGATTGTTTGAGTTCCGTCCATCTCATCGGCTTATACTATTCATCCCTTTCGATTATCCTTGGCATAGACACGCGTGTTAGCCTCTTTAAACTCCCCACCAA